>BPTQ01000007.1:87993589-88071036 GCA_019973895.1 Chrysanthemum seticuspe | reverse complement strand
GAGGCCTCGAAGGTATTCTTCTTTTGTAAAGTTTGCCAATCATTATTCGCCAAAGGCCGTGAATGTTCAAACTTGAAGCTCTCACAATTGTCGTATCACACTTTTGTGTTGAGATTAAGAATGTTTCCGGCAAGGACTTGACCTCAGGGTGTTCACTCTATTGCGCTACATGGCTTCATGTAGATGTCAAGTCTACTCAGCGACTCCATGTGGCTTCGTAGTGGAGTGCTGACATCTGGCATACTCTGTGTGAGACGCATTAGGTGCCCCTCAATGGCTTCACTGGACGACAGTCCCGACAAACTACAACTGGGACCGTCCTCAAAGGTAAGTTAGTGACTCCTAGTGTCTACACTTGGAGAGTATTTACAAGAGCTGTCTAACGATTCTAGACACTTCCTGAGCTATACTTGGTGACTACTAGAATAAACAACTAGTAGTTCACTAATTTACAGTTCACAAGGATTCTCTAGACTTGACATTTAATCACTTGATGATCAACAAATAAGATCATCAGTGGTTCATATCGAGTCCTTCACAGATCTTAGCAATCTGTCGAGAACATTTATGAGAGGTTCACATCTGTGATCCTCAGTGATTGAATGGAAACTCCTGCCAGGGTCAACATCAAACAGCCCTGACAGCAGGTCACTTCGGTAACTCCCCGTGGATTACGCAGAGTGTGTCTCATACGGTCTACAGTCGTGAGGTGATGCTTCGGTGTACCTCAGCGACTCATCTGAACTGTAGATGTACTTCGGTACATCGCGTTATCTCACTTGTGGGACTCCAGTTCAGGAACGGCCTTTGTAAGAATTAGAGTTGTGTTTTCACACTATGCTGTTAACACTCTCGAAGTTCAAACTTGTAAGTGCCGGAAACCGCTTATTACTAACCGTTTGAAATGTTTTCTTCTTATGGAAGCTCCGGAGCGGGATGATCGTGCTGACTCTTCTCATGCTCACGCCAACATCATCACTAATGGAAGTTATATTCGAATGCAACACAACAGTCAGAATGATTCTTCATCAATCAAAGAATCTACAAAGTCAAAGATTTACAGAACTTCATCAGTATTGATTTCCAACGTCATAGAGCGTGTGAGCATGTTGAAGAATGACGTGGAGACACTGGAGCAGCGAAGCAGACCTGAGGCAGACTGATGCAGACAACAACATACTATCACTTTCACCACAAAGAAAAATGATCAAAGAACAAAGTTAAAGATGACGTCGAAGCATAACTGTTCAAAGATAGCTATCTCTCTACAATGGGGAGATTGTTCGAATCAAGACAATTCCTCTCACAAGAAAGAAGAATGTCAGAAGACGTCACAGCTACTATTACATCAACGCCTTCACCGTTTACATTCATATATACTTGAGGGGGAGATTGTTGGAATCACTCCTAAACAGTATTTCAAGTATTTATATCTCATATGTAATAGGTAGCTTTATTATGGCCTTTATGTTTGTTTAAGGTCTAGCTTATGTAGAAGGCCCATAAGCTTAGGCCCAAGCCCACATAAGAAAGGATGGGAACTAGGAGTGTTGCCCTAGCTTCCCTCCTATAAATAATCTTGTAAACCCTCATTTGAGGGTTGGTTGTTCAATGCATTTCTTTCACATACTCTACGCCTAACCATCCATAGTATTTCGTGTGTGTGTTTGTGTGTGTATTGTTCATCCGCCTCTCTATCTCTTTCTAGTAAGCTTGTGTTGTAAAACTAGTGACCTAACATCATGATTAGTGCATCAATGACTCTGATATTCTCACTCCATGCTTCTGCTACGCTGCTGCAAATATCATGAATCATCTAAAGCTTCCGCTACTCTGATGAAAAGAAATCATGATCCAAAATGTGAGCATGTCGATCCACTGTCACAACATCACATAATGTCAACACTACAATGGAAGAGTCAGAGATTTATGTATGCTGATGATCTCAAAGCTGGCTCAAAACTCATCATCACGTGGATCTGTTAAAGACCTCCACTTGAATTATTCAAACATGGATAACATGAAGAATCAAATACTATGAGCTACTGAGCAAAGAACTTAAACAAGAATTCTAGAACAATCTTAATGTAATATCTATTTGTATTATGTGTAAATTGAGGTGACCTCCCTTAGGGGGAGATTGTTAGGAATTAGAAAATCCAGTCATTAAAGTGTCGGTCACCTCAAGTATATGTAATCATTAGAAAGCTTGTAGTCGTAGTTATTTAATGATAGTAAGTTGTTAGTTAGGTAAAACCGTGGAGGACGGACGGGTCTTTACCCACTATATGCCTGATCCACAACCCGTAGGTGGCGTTTATTGTAAGACACTATAAATACCCTCTACCTCCCAATGTAGAGGGTTGGAGCTTCAATACTATTTTTCTTTGTTTCACATAGTTCCCAACTCTCTTCCATTTCTCTCACTAGAACTTTCTCTCTCTAAAACTTGTTAACGCCACATGTGATCATGGTTTGATGTGTTTGTGAAATCCTATATCTTACAAATTATCATACCTGACACTAATAATCTTTAATGTCCTAAATTGGTCCATTTCAGTCATTTTTCAAAATTAAATCAAGCCACGTCTTTCCTCAAAATTTTCTAAATGATTTAAATCAATTGGGATCACAAATCTCAAATGGTTTGAAATTTTTGATCGGGGGAGAGATTGTGATTTAAATCTCAAATTTGTTTAAATGGTGTTTGTTTTAGTCCTTTAAAGGCACTCCTGCCTCTATGTGCCAAACGATTTCAATATATGATGCACATGATTGAGGAGGAGCATTTAACCAAAAACTAGAAGAGAATTTAAACCAGACATATTTTCTCCCATGTTTTCTAAATATATTTAAATCACTTGGGATCCAAAATCTCAAAGGATTTGATATTTTTGATCGGGGGAGAAAATGTGATTTAAATATGAAATCTGATAACAAGTGATCGTTTTGAATCAAAGTGCAGGGTGCTCTCCCATATGTGCTAAATGCTCTCGAATCTCGAAGCACATATTGAGGGGGAGCATTTCAAAATAAAATAAACTATCAAGGTACAAAAGCTTTTATGTTTTAACATAAGTACCTTGATTGATTTTCTAATGGTTTTCTTAATGGATTGTGTGATCATGGAAATACTTCAAAGAACTCTTTCCTCTATGTGCTAAATGATTTCTAACAACCAACGCACATTTTGAGGGGGAGAATTAACCAAGAAAATCAAAAGGCTTTTTCTAAGGAAATTGTGATCAAGAAATTATTTCAAATTCCTCTTGCCTCCATGTGCTAAACAATTTCAAAATCTTATGCACATGTTGAGGGGGAGCATTTATAAATGATCAAAAACAATTAAGGTACAAAATGCTTTGATATTATATCACAGGTACCTTGATTGATTTTCCAAATGATTTTTTTCAATTGGTTTCGAGAAGAAAAGAACTGTACCAAAAGACCGACCATTTTACTTTATGCAGGGTGTTATAAGGATGGTAAGGTTAGGTATTAATTCCCACGATCCAGCCAGAGCCGGAGGGATCTACCCAGAGACAATCCACTAGATAGTGTAGAGTCCTTAGGTATATTGAAAATGGAGAAAAATGAGAATATGAGAAGAGTGCCGACTAAGACAGAGCTAGTACTGGAACAAACCCAACAAGGTTCTAGTAATGAAGTCTCGGTAAGCACTGAAGGGGTTGAAGAATGAAAAAGAAATGAATGTGAAAAGGCTGAAAAGAAATAGCCCTCCAATAATTCAACCTTAGGGCAGAAACCAGTTTCAATACATATGCTATTGGTGGTTACTAAGGTAACGCTGGTATTGAAGACAAGACGTCATGGACCCAGTGACCTACTGCACTAAACTTCCCAAGCTACTCAAGTTCCTCTTAAAAGGACTTGTTTCATTCTCACGGGGAACCTACATAATCTATCAACTTTCTCTTAGAGATTGTTGATATTGAAGAAGGAGACCTTCTCCCTAGTCTTCGCATAGGAAACCAAAGTGCACAATTGAGTCTAGAGCCAAGAGATCATCCACAAAATCTCAGTAGGACACAAAATTAATGAAGACTTGCTGTTTCACACAATGTGGAAAGTAAGTAAATATATTGAGAGTCCTACGCATTATCCTTGTGGTATTTCCAGAACATCCGAGTGATATGTTAAATTTCACGATGAAGATGGAAATCCTTCTAGAGCCAACATCAAACAAGCTCTTGGTGGGTGACATGTGAGATCTTTTCAAAAGATCAAGCTTGTGACAACTGGATAGAAACGATGGGGCGATTCACTCTTGAATCAACCTTGGTCAAGGAAATGAATTGACAAATACTTTTGAAAAACCTTTCGATGTGCAAATCTTTTCTTTCTCTAGCACATCGAATGTGTATTCATATTTCAAATATAAAAAGTATTTCTGATTGAAAGTTGATATTTCTCATAAAACCTTCGTCGTATTGCAAAATTCTTTCTCTTAAGCAATACGCGATTATTTTCAAATCAATTTTTCATCAATCAGTGAATATCAATTCGCTGGTTCACTCACTCCGTGTTGTCTACTTTGGGACGCTCCGGTTTGAGAACGGCTAGATCAAGCTGCGAAACCCTGTCAAGGAGATTCTTCGAAATTCTACCTGATCACAGGCAGTATTTATACTGATCAACGGGGAACCATGGTTCTTGCAACTATATTCAACGAAAGTGAACAAAGACACTTTCGTGTGTTTTAGTGCTAACTGTTGTTTGCAGGAACATTTGGCGGTTGCAGCTGATCGATATTGAGGAGTCAATTCATAACCGCATGCTCACAACATACACACTTAATTGAAGAAAATCATGACTATCAAATACATACAATGATGCTTCCGCTACTCTGATGAAAAGATGTCATGATCCAAAAAGTGTGAGCATATCGGTCGAAAATTCACAATATCACATGAAGGCAACGCAACAAAGGGTGATCCAAAGATTTACTGTGGTTGATGATCTCAAATGTTGGGAATTATGTGAAGTTTGGATTATGCTGAAATTAATGCCGAAGTGTTTCTACTGAAGATGAAGTGGATTCTGCTGAAGACATAATCTACTGAAGTATAATAGTTATTAGTCTGTTTCTACGGAAGTGTTTATTCAGTGTTTAGTTTATTTAGTGTGGATATACATGAGCTTTATTAGGAAGTGATTGTGTATATCTTATTTAGTTTTATGATTATACGTTTCTTGGAAAACGGTTTAGCGACATTGTTTAAGGTTCCTTATCTATAAAAGGAACACATTAGAATGAGTTATGTACCGATTGGAAAAACTCAGTTTTAGTTAATATAAAGATCCATAGAGGATCACAGAGTTCTTAGTTATTACTTGTGTTTATATTCCGCTAATAAATATAAGTAGTAGAGATTGTCTTTTATTGTGCTTGTGATTACATAGGCATACATAACGATCCACGAGCTCAAGATCTATCAAGGTCTGTTAGTTTCAACAAGTGGTATCAGAGCCAGGTTAGAGTCTCTACGATACTAAGGACAAGCTTTTCTAAACACCCATACAACCATAACAAAATCATCATGCCTGGTTCAGAGGTTGATACTGAAATCACCAACAACCAAAACTCCACCCATCTGCAACAACTAAGTCTTTTGAATAGCAATGCTAAGTTTCCTTACCTTAAAAGGGAGGAATATGATCTTTGGGCGATGAAGATGCAAAACTGGATCTCCAACATTGATTGGAATCTATGGGAGATACTCTTGAAGGGAAACAGTTTGAAGAGAACTACCACGGATGCTAATGGTATAATGATGAATGTTCCCCCCAAAACTGCTGAAGAGTTGCTGGCGGTTCAGAGAGAAACCAAGGTCAGAACCATTCTTCTACAAGCTATTCCTGAGGATCACTTGAGTGATTTTCACTTCATGCAAGATGCTAAGGATATATGGTTAGCAATTAAGGCGAAGTTCGGTGGGAATGAGGAATCTAGAAGACTGAAGAAGTCCATGCTGAGACAACAGTTTCAGGACTTTCAAATCTCTGAAGAGGAAGGAATTCACAAGGGCTATGATAAGTTTCACAAGATTTTAAGTCAGTTGAATCAGCTACAGGCAAAGCCGGATAATGATGACTATAACTCTAAGTTTCTGAGGTCCCAGAATATTGGTGGGAAGTGCTCAGAAGTCAAGTGGGAGCCAAATTGGTGTATAAAAAGGAAGAAAGAGAAGAGAGGAAGGGGGGAGTAGTGTAGTTTAGTTTTACTTATGTCGTTTTAATTATTTCAAGCTTTCTAATGTATGTTTAAACTTTCAAGTACTGGTTTAAGTGTTTTTAAGTGTATTTGAATCTTTATTAATAAACAATTTCAAGTTTCCAGTCTGATTTCAGTTTTTGCAATTTTCAAAAATCTCAATAGGTTCGAATGTTATGTTTGGTTGTTGTCTTGGAATTATAAGCCCATATAAGTTCTCATATAAGCTTTAATAAGCTCAGTTTAGCTTATTATTTACTCAGAAAA
Organism: Chrysanthemum seticuspe; assembly: GCA_019973895.1. Classification (NCBI taxonomy): domain Eukaryota; kingdom Viridiplantae; phylum Streptophyta; class Magnoliopsida; order Asterales; family Asteraceae; genus Chrysanthemum; species Chrysanthemum seticuspe. Next base: position 88,064,534 of record BPTQ01000007.1, on the reverse strand, counting down.
CCTCTACTCAATTTTTACTATCATAAGCTCATTGGTCAACAAAAGTCAACTGGTGCTCTATTTTGGTGCATGAATGAATTTGGGTTGATCTAGTTGCTGGATTAATTCTTTATTGGATGTGTTATGTTGGTTTGGTACTGTTATACTACCCAGATTATGCCAGAAATCAAGTAAGCCTTAACTTAAAAACCTTTTTCATAACTGTTACATTGCAGTCATGAATATGATCAATTGCTTGTTATTAAGGTTTGATTTGATGTTAGTAGAATATTAGTAAACATCTATTTTGATCTCAGTCACTATGGAATAGGATAGAGTAGTTTAATATGCTTACTTAGTAGCTTAAAGGGGTGTTTGGATTTGTTGTTAAATCTGTGTTTAAGGTTGTTAATGTCCTTGTTTTTGCTTGATAAATGTTACCTTATGTCTAAATAGCTCAAATAAACCATAAAACATAGTACTTATTAGTTAGAAAGTCAAAACTAGCTTTAATATAATATTAATTGCCCACTGTCAAGAATTGCAATTTCATAATCATGCATATTAGTTTAAAAGTTGTTTATTTAGCCTAAATAAGTCTTATAGTAGCTTAATACATCATATTAGATCATATAGGATCATTAAAAGTTCATATAAGTCAACTACTTAGTGTAATTATAAAAGTCAAAATTTTCATTAGTCGGTTTTTGAATAAACTTTAGAATTTTAGTGTGAGCTTATTATTAAGATTTAGCTTAAATCCTTTTGGGATGGTAAAATTTAGTTGCTTAAATAAATTAGAAAAATATTAGTTCATCTTTACTTAGCTTATAAAGTGCTTAAGTTTTAGCTTGTTTTGGACACCCTTTCTGAAAAGTGCCCTGTGCACAGATTTTTTAAGCTTTTGCATAAGCTCCTTATAAGCTCATTAGTTAACACCACAGTGAGTACTTTAGCTTTTTAGAGAGCTCAATTGGTCTACTTGATAGTCCCAGTGTTTATTTTTAATTCATAGCTTATTTAAGTGCTTAAAAGTTAGTTAGAAAGTGCCTAGAAAACCATATAGTTCACTGTGTAAACAGTTAACTTGTGCTTATTTGAATCTTGATCAGTGCTTATTTCTTATTTATTTAGCTTATTCAGTTGTAATATTAGCTTATCATCATTCTCTTAGCTTATTTCCAGTTTACATTTGCTTATTGAGTAGCTTATTAATCATTTAGCTGTAATACTTGTGTTTATTTTCCAATTTTTGACCACTGTTGGGATTTTCAGCTTATTTTGTGCTTATTATAGGTTTTTGTAAAAAGTTTTAGTTATAAAAGTTGCTTAAAATCATTTACTTAATAAGTTTGTAAAATAAAAATCACAAAAATAAAATAGTAGCAAAAAGGCAAGAGGTGGGATTCGAACCCAAGACTTCCTGCCCAACAGTCCACGCTCCAACACTCCTCACATAAACCATCTGCCCTTGGGACTTCCTTGGTTCTTTTCTTGCACAATCAAATATATAACCACGCTTTGTCTTTTTAGCTTATATGTTTACTTTAGCTTATTTGTAGCTTATTCGTACTAGCTTTTTCCACTTTTGTATTTTTCTTTAGTTTGTATTAGTATTAAGTATTTTATAAAAAAGTTTCAGAGTTTTATCATTAGTTTTAGTATTTTTAATCATTTAATTAGTGTTTTATAGTATTTAATTCATAATAAAAAATATAAAAGTCAAAAAAATATAATTTTTTTTTCTAAAATTTTCTTTTGTCATATAGTACGTAATAAAATTGTTTTTACACTTGTAGGACTTTTATTTCATAAATTTTACGTTTTGTCTTGCGCTCCAGCGTAATTTTTATAAATAACGTACGTTTTCATTTTAAATCTAGTTTTTAGATAATTTGAGTTTACGTTTTAGTTAATATAGTTTATTTAAGTTATTTTATTTTATAAAATCATAAAACATCATTGTAAAAATAGTGATAGCGTTTATTTAATATATTTTATCTTTTTAATTTTCTTAATTTGCATTTAAGTCGCTGTTATTTATAAATTTTTTCAGTAGCGTAATTATCCATCCAATTCCTTGCTGACCACTATCCTTAGTGATCATTCTATCGTCTGAATTAGTGTTTGCACACCATTGAGTCTCCGTGGGACTTAACGACCCGGGAATTCATTCTATTCTCCAGGACTTCATTGTATTTGTGTTTAAGCAGTTTTAAGTCTATTACGGTCGGCCATTCACAAGTGGCCGGCTTGTGTGAGGTAGCTTGACTGTTTTCAGCACGCATCAAATTTTGGCGCCGCTGCCGGGGAGGCTTTAGCGTGTGTTTAACCTTTTTCAGACCCATTCTTGCACATATTCCCTCTTTTGTAAAGTTTTCAAAAATCCAAAAAGTTCATTAACACTTTTTCTGAAGTGTTAACAACACCAAAAATATTTTCATTCTTTGTTTTTATAGCATGTTTTTCAAAAATCCAAAAATATCCATTCTTTATCCTCCAATCTGTTTAATTCTACATTTCTTTATCCTCAAATCTGTTTAATTCTTCATTCCTTATCTTCTTTAACCGTTTAATTCTCCATTCCTTATCCTCTTATCCGTTTAATTCTTCATGTCATGGTTTTCGACATGTTCCTGGTGTGGAGGTCCATTTAACGGTGGAAATTGTCGGCGATGTACCAATGTGAGTTTCGGAGACAAGTTTTTCGGTAATCCCGATCCCATTTCAAACAATGAAACACCCGATTTTTCCTACCTACCTCCACAGCCCCAATACGAATCCTACTCATGCGAGTTTTGTGGGAATGATTCTCATTACGGTTTTGATTGTCCACCACGGGTCCCGCTTGTCTATGAGCCAGAACCATGTTACAATCAGAACTTTGGTGAAAGTTATTTTCCCAATTATCTCTGTTGTGAGAATTGCGGGGGTCCTCATGCGACTTTTGAATGTCAACCGATGAATCAAAATTTTCAAAATTCCAATTCTCCCGGTTTTGACAATTTCCAACCCCCACAGTATTCCATCAGTCATCAGACTTCCGAGCCTTCACAGCATCTCAATGATTACGAGGAGTGTAATCTTCCACAAAGTTCTGAAGAAATACGCATTCGAAAGAAACTACAAATGAAAAGAATGGTGTGTAAGCTTCAGCAGATGAATATAAGAATTCGATATGATGACGATGATGAGGAGGATAGTATTCAAATGAGGGAATATTATGAGGACGACGAGGAGAGTGTTATTCCTTTGAAAGATATCATTTCTCAACTCCCTCAGTCTATTGCTATCACACCTATCTTACCTTTTATTGCTACCAAAGACTCTCTCATAATGGAGGATGATCATCTCAGCACTATTTCGGAAACGGAATCATCAAGTGTTGAGGATCTTGTCCTAATCCCAAGTGAGTCTGAGGATATATCCGATAGTGATTGTGATTTGCCTTTTTGTGATTCTCTTGACATTTCTGAGGTTACTTCCGGGATTTTCTCAAATCCTCTTTTTGAATTTCATAATGACTACACTTTTGGGAAAGTAAATCCTCTTTTCGATGAAATGTCTGAGGCCGATACAGAGACCATCACGGAAGTGGTGGAAATTGCTAGCTCTCAGAGCACACCACTTGTCCCACCTCTGTATTCTATCTTATCTCTTCCATCATGTGATGACGATTCTATCCTCACTGATGAGATTCATGATCCAAAAATCATGAATTCCCCTTCTGATAATGAGGAGTTAGTCATGATTTTTATCATGATTTTCTTTCTTTTCTTCACATATGGTGTGACTTCTCGTTCCCTTTTCTCCTTCGGGAATAAGGACACTATTTTTGATCCCGGCATTTTCATTTATCATCTGTGAGCCGGGTCTTTCTCTGTATATCTCGTCGGTGTGGAACTTTCGCGTGCTTCAATGTTTATCCAAACATCTTGAATGAAAGTCCGATGGAGATTGTTTCTTCCACTTTGCTTCCCCATGAACCAATGAATTCGGGGTCGAGTCAAGCTAGCGACTCGGTAATCAAAAACAGTAGCTAAACATGGGTTTTCACCCATGTGTTACACCCTAGTGTGGGGGAGTTACCCCACATATTATATATATATATATAAGTTTTCCATATCTAAAAAAAAAATAATAATAATAATTCTTTCTAAATAATGGCCGTAGTATTTCCCTTTTACGTTCTTTGTTTCGGCATAACCGCCGGTACTTTGAATATTGAGGGCAATATTCATTTCTAAGTGTGGGGGGGGGGAATTCTCACGAATTTTATCATATAATTATACCAATTCCCCCGTTTTTGGCCAAAATTTTTTTTGGAGTAAGTGTTTTGCACTTACTCATTTGGTTATCAGTCCGCCATGTTTGATAAACAAAAGGATTGGCTAATCCAGGAGCAAACGGCTCTTGGTAAAGATATATCAAATCCGTTTACGGCTTGCAATTTGCCCAAAATTGTATGGTATTCAGCTCACCATATCCTAAAAAGTGAAGAGTTGGCTAGCCCGCAAGATTATGGCTTGTGGTAAAGGCAGTGGAAAATCCATAATTGGTATTCAGCTCACCAAAGATAATATTGATAATTTATCTAAGAGTTGGCTAGTCCAGAGCAAACGGCTTCTGGTAAAGACAAATCAAAACCGTTGAAAGCTGGTGGTTTGCTCAAAATCACATGGTTATCGGTGTACCATGGTTCTTACTTGAACTAAAACATTTGGCTACTCCAGAAGTGATGGCTTTTGGTAAAGAGTTTTTAAAATCCATTAAAGTTCAAATCATTGCTAGGGACTAGCAATATCTTAGTGTGGGGGATTGATGAGTGTCTAAATACTCATCATTTTTGTACTATCTAGACTGCAAAATCATCTGAAAACACTCAAAAATGCATCAAAATGATGAAAATATCACAAATCAGTGTTTTATGTGTTTTAAATGCAAAAAGATCAAAATCAGATGAAAAACGTATCAAATTTGCAAAATTGGCAGTTTTAGTCCCTCAAGTTTCAAAAGTTGTCAAAAACAGTCCCTGGTAAATCAAAATAAAGAAAAATGTCATTTAAGGTCCATGGGATTCAAAAGTTGTTAAAACAAACCCTTCAAAGTTTAAAATTTGCAAAATTACAACTTTGGTCCCTCAAGTTTGAAAAATGTCAAAAATGGTCCTTGGAAATTTGAAAATGTCAAGTTTGGTCTTTGTACTATTGAAGCTTGTCACTTATGGTCCCTTGGAGCAACTTTGACAAAATGGCAGAAGTGGTCCTTGTATTTTCAGAATTTACAAAACAAGCCCTTGTATTAAACTTAAGCCTTTTGGACCTTGAACCTTGGACCCTATCAAAACCCTTGACCCTTGACCCAACTTGACCCCTGCCTTATTAATACCCCAGTCAACCAAACAGTCAAACTTATCACCCCCTTTCCCTCCTAAAGTCCTCATCCTTCCCAACTGCTCTGCAAAACTCCATTATCCCATCCCTCCAGCTCAACATATCACTCCCCTTGTCCCCTCCACCTCAACCAAACTACAAAATACATTTAATGCCTCTCCCCCATTTCACTCAACCCCACCTGTTGATAATCCATTTTGGCGCCAAAAATGATTAAACGGCCAAAATGGTCCCAAGACATCGAATGGTCCAGAATATTGGTGGGAAGTGTTCAGAAGTCAAGTGGGAGCCAAATTGGTGTATAAAAAGGAAGAAAGAGAAGAGAGGAAGGGGGAGTAGTGTAGTTTAGTTTTACTTATGTCGTTTTAATTATTTCAAGCTTTCTAATGTATGTTTAAACTTTCAAGTACTGGTTTAAGTGTTTTTAAGTGTATTTGAATCTTTATTAATAAACAATTTCAAGTTTCCAGTCTGATTTCAGTTTTTGCAATTTTCAAAAATCTCAATAGGTTCGAATGTTATGTTTGGTTGTTGTCTTGGAATTATAAGCCCATATAAGTTCTCATATGAGCTTTAATAAGCTCAGTTTAGCTTATTATTTACTCAGAAAACCTCTACTCAATTTTTACTATCATAAGCTCATTGGTCAACAAAAGTCAACTGGTGCTCTATTTTGGTGCATGAATGAATTTGGGTTGATCTAGTTGCTGGATTAATTCTTTATTGGATGTGTTATGTTGGTTTGGTACTGTTATACTACCCAGATTATGCCAGAAATCAAGTAAGCCTTAACTTAAAAACCTTTTTCATAACTGTTACATTGCAGTCATGAATATGATCAATTGCTTGTTATTAAGGTTTGATTTGATGTTAGTAGAATATTAGTAAAACATCTATTTTGATCTCTGTCACTATGGAATAGGATAGAGTAGTTTAATATGCTTACTTAGTAGCTTAAAGGGGTGTTTGGATTTGTTGTTAAATCTGTGTTTAAGGTTGTTAATGTCCTTGTTTTTGCTTGATAAATGTTACCTTATGTCTAAATAGCTCAAATAAACCATAAAACATAGTACTTATTAGTTAGAAATTCAAAACTAGCTTTAATATAATATTAATTGCCCACTGTCAAGAATTGCAATTTCATAATCATGCATATTAGTTTAAAAGTTGTTTATTTAGCCTAAATAAGTCTTATAGTAGCTTAATACATCATATTAGATCATATAGGATCATTAAAAGTTCATATAAGTCAACTACTTAGTGTAATTATAAAAGTCAAAATTTTCATTAGTCGGTTTTTGAATAAACTTTAGAATTTTAGTGTGAACTTATTATTAAGATTTAGCTTAAATCCTTTTGGGATGGTAAAATTTAGTTGCTTAAATAAATTAGAAAAATATTAGTTCATCTTTACTTAGCTTATAAAGTGCTTAAGTTTTAGCTTGTTTTGGACACCCTTTCTGAAAAGTGCCCTGTGCACAGATTTTTTAAGCTTTTGCATAAGCTCCTTATAAGCTCATTAGTTAACACCACAGTGAGTACTTTAGCTTTTTAGAGAGCTCAGTTGGTCTACTTGATAGTCCCAGTGTTTATTTTCAATTCATAGCTTATTTAAGTGCTTAAAAGTTAGTTAGAAAGTGCCTAGAAAACCATATAGTTCATTGTGTAAACAGTTAACTTGTGCTTATTTGAATCTTGATCAATGCTTATTTCTTATTTAGTTAGCTTATTCAGTTGTAATATTAGCTTATCATCATTCTCTTAGCTTATTTCCAGTTTACATTTGCTTATTGAGTAGCTTATTAATCATTTAGCTGTAATACTTGTGCTTATTTTCCAATTTTTGACCACTGTTGGGATTTTCAGCTTATTTTGTGCTTATTATAGGTTTTTGTAAAAAGTTTTAGTTATAAAAGTTGCTTAAAATCATTTACTTAATAAGTTTGTAAAATAAAAATCACAAAAATAAAATAGTAGCAAAAAGGCAAGAGGTGGGATTCGAACCCAAGACTTCCTGCCCAACAGTCCACGCTCCAACACTCTTCACAGAAACCATCTGCCCTTGGGACTTCCTTGGTTCTTTTCTTGCACAATCAAATATATAACCACGCTTTGTCTTTTTAGCTTATACGTTTACTTTAGCTTATTTGTAGCTTATTCGCACTAGATTTTTCCACTTTTGTATTTTTCTTTAGTTTGTATTAGTATTAAGTATTTTATAAAAAAATTTTAGATTTTTATCATTAGTTTTAGTATTTTTAATCATTTAATTAGTGTTTTATAGTATTTAATTCATAATAAAAAATATAAAAGTCAAAAAAATATAAATTTTTTTTCTAAAATTTTCTTTTGTCATATAGTACGTAATAAAATTGTTTTTACACTTGTAGGACTTTTATTTCATAAATTTTACGTTTTGTCTTGCGCTCCAGCGTAATTTTTATAAATAACGTACGTTTTCATTTTAAATCTAGTTTTTAGATAATTTGAGTTTACGTTTTAGTTAATATAGTTTATTTAAGTTATTTTATTTTATAAAATCATAAAACATCATTGTAAAAATAGTGATAGCGTTTATTTAATATATTTTATCTTTTTAATTTTCTTAATTTGCATTTAAGTCGCTGTTATTTATAAATTTTTTCAGTAGCGTAATTATCCATCCAATTCCTTGCTGATCACTATCCTTAGTGATCATTCTATCGTCTGAATTAGTGTTTGCACACCATTGAGTCTCCGTGGGACTTAACGACCCGGGAATTCATTCTATTCTCCAGGACTTCATTGTATTTGTGTTTAAGCAGTTTTAAGTCTATTACGGTCGGCCATTCACAAGTGGCCGGCTTGTGTGAGGTAGCTTGACTGTTTTTAGCACGCATCAATAGGCATGATCAGATTGCCTTGATGGGCATCTCTCAGGTACAAAATTGTTTGTTTGGTTGTAGTGAGCGTTATAATACACTCAAAGAAGCTTATGATATTTTGGAACCTAAATATAATGAATGCTATGTGGAAGTTGAAGCTTATAAACAGGCTTTAAAAACACTAGAAAGACAAAAGGTTTGGTTTCAGAAGAATCAAATAGCATATGATGAGAAAATAGGTGTTTTAGAAAGGGATCTCGAATGTGCTAAAAATGAATTAAAATGGTCTGAGAAGGTAAGAGCAGATGTAGAGTCAGAAAATCTAGAGCTTAAGGAGAAACTTAAGGAGGAAATTGCTTGGCATAAAGAATGGATGATGAATGGAAATAAGTTAGCTGGTCTCATTTATAGTAGTCAAGCTTCCAATTCTACAGTGGCTTTAGGCTTTAAGAAATATGTAGGCTTAGAAGCTAGGGATGACACACGTAAATCTACATCAGCAGGCCTAGCTAATTTTGTGAAAGAAGGTGACCTACATGCTGTACGTGGACCAATTAGAGGTGAGCACATGCCCATTGACCTTTCCACTCTTAATGACTTTGATGGATCACACCATCTGTATGGCAAAAAGTCAAGAGACATGCCAGACCCTAATACTTCTACTAATGACTTTGTCTCTTGTGTTAACAATGACAAGTCCTCCAAGCAAGGGTCTACAGAGTGTGATTCAAATGACAAGTTTGCCCTTCCCAAGTCTTCACCCCTGCCTGCACCCAAGACTACCAATAAGCATGTCAGAGTTGCTGCCAAGGAATCCACTTCCAAGACAGTTGCCTCTGAAGACTTGCATTTTAATTCTTTGCATAATAGTACTGTTAAAAACAATTCTTTTCATGGTTTTGGTTTGAATACTTCTGCTTGTAATAATACTTCTTTTGGTTTAAATAAATCTTCTAATCAGAAGAAATGTTTTGTGTGTGGAAGTAAATCTCATTTAATTAAGGATTGTGATTATCATGAGCAAAGGATGAGTAGGTGTGGTGATTCTAGGAAATCTAGACCAATGTGGACCAATGTTAATGATATACCACCTTATATTCCACAAGCTACAAGTTATAATACTCCTTTTTCTTGGAGGAAACCAGTTGTAAAACCATATGTTCAACCAACCAGTGAATATTTTAAAAATGGTTTTTGGCCTAGATATGTTAACCCTATGACTGATGGGAAAGGGTACTGGGACACTGCTGTCAAGACCTCAGCAGGTTGTTCTTGGAATAAACAGGGACCTAAGTTTCGATGGAAACCCAAGAACAATAGTGGATCTTATTCTTCTGCTTGGCATAACTCATATGATCCACAAGGCAGGTTCAAGTCAGCAATGACTTGAGCCTCCATAGTGTACTAATTTTCTGTATAATTGTTGTTGTTGTAGGATCATCCCCTTAAGCATAAAGATGTTGGAATTGTTGACAGTGGTTGTTCTAGAAGTATGTCAGGAAACAGGGATATGATGCATAATTTTGTCCCCATTGAAGGAGGAGGCAATGTAACCTTTGGAGGAAGTGATGGGCGAATTACTGGAAAAGGGACCATCAAAACACCTCAGCTGGACTTTGAGAATGTTTATTATGTCAAGGAACTTCAACACTTCAATTTGTTTTCAGTCTCACAAATTTGTGACACTAAGAACAAAGTACTCTTCACAGAGGATGAATGTCTTGTACTGTCTAAAGACTTCAAACTCCCAGAAGAAACTTCAATTCTGCTGAAGGTTCCTCGCAGTCACAATCTATATACATTCAACTTATCAGATGTCCATCCAGCAGGTGACTTAACATGTTTGGTGGCTAAAGCATCCGTGGATGAGTCCACCAAATGGCACAGAAGGATGACCCATGTCAACTTCAAGACCATCAACCAACTCTCTAAACTGGGCCTTGTTCAAGGTCTTCCTTCTAAAGTTTTCACCAATGATCATAACTGTGTTGCATGCAACAAAGGAAAGCAGCACAGAGCCTCATACAAAGGTGTTCCTGTTACAGCAGTAAGCATTATTTCTGAACCTCTTCAGCTGCTTCATATGGATCTGTTTGGTCCAACTAAAGTGAGAAGCATTGATCATAAATATTTTTGTCTGGTGATCACTGATGGTTATAGCAAATTTTGTTGGGTATTCTTTCTAAGGACCAAAGATGAAACATCTGAAGTATTGAAAGACTTCATTACTCTTATTGAGAATCAGTTGAACAAAAAGGTGAAAGGAATTCGGTGTGATAATGGGACAGAGTTCAAGAATGCAATACTTATAGAACTCTGCAGTTCAAAGGGAATCAAAAGGGACTATAGCACTCCAAGAACCCCTCAACAAAATGGGGTGGCAGAAAGAAAAAATAGGACCTTAATAGAGGCTGCAAGATCAATGCTAGCAGACTCTAAACTTCCAACCATGTTTTGGACTGAAGCTGTTGGTACAGCTTGTTATGTACTTAATAGAGTGTCCATTACTAGACCACATCTTAAAACACCATATGAACTTCTTTTTGGGAAAGTTCCTGTTATTCATTACCTTAAACCGTTTGGCTGCCAAGTGACAATTTTGAATACAAGTGATCCATTGGGCAAATTTGATGAGAAAGCTGATGATGGTTACATTGTGGGGTATTCTGCTCATAGTAAGGCATACAGAGTTTACAATGTATCTGCTAAGAAGATTGAGGAGACATTGAATCTGAGGTATCTAGAAGACAAGCCTAATGTTCAAGGACAGGGTCATATTTGGTCATTTGACCTTGATTACTTGACTGATTACTTAGGTTATGCAAGACATATGGCTAACCAAAATGCAGATTCTCAAGCATCTCCAACTACTAGTGCAGAAACTTTGGAAGCTCATTCTGACAGTGGGTCTGATGATGATGAACAACCCATTGTAGTACCTTCCTTCTCTCCTAACAATTTTGTAGGTGACACTTCTAAAGCTTATACTGATGTGGGTGAAGATGAATTCTATTATGCTGAGGACCTTGCCAGACTGAAGAAACAAGAGTATGCAGCCAATTTAGATACTGAGAGGAGTGTTGAAAATAGTACAAGTGAAGCAATCAGTGGAAAAGTCAATTCTGCTGAAAGTGGTTCTGTTTCTCCTCACCTCTCCAATTCGGCTGAAAGACATGTTGACTCTACTCCTATGTCTACTAGAGTGTCAACAGATCTTGGAGAACCCTATTCGAGGTTTCCAAAACCTTCAGATCTTGGTCATCATCAACCTAAAGCAGGAATCTTCAACACACCTTCCTATGATACTGACTTTGAACCTACTGTGACTAATCTTGATTCCTCCATTGATGTCAACACCACAACTACTACAAGGATCAACAATGTTCATCCACAGTCTAATATTATTGGTGATCCTAATGCACCTGTTAGAACAAGAGGTACTGTGGCGCGTTCTAAATATGATCAGGTGGCATTTATCTCTTATGTCTCAAATCAGCAGAGAGACAATCACACAGACTATGAACATTGTCTGTTTGCTTGTTTTCTCTCACAAGTAGAACCAACCAGTGTTACTCAGGCTCTTGAAGACTCAAGTTGGCTTGAAGCAATGCAGGATGAGATGCAACAGTTTCAAAATCAGCAGGTTGGATATTGGTACCACTACCTGATGGTAAGTATGCTATTGGGACTAAATGGATTCTGAAGAATAAGAGAGATGCTCGAGGTGTTGTCATTAAAAACAAGGCCAGATTAGTTGCACAGGGGTATAGACAAGAGGAGGGGATCGATTATGATGAAGTGTTTGCACCAGTGGCAAGAGTTGAGGCCATACGGATTTTCTTAGCTTATGCATCCTATATGGGTTTTATGGTCTATCAGATGGATGTTAAAGGAGCCTTCTTGTATGGTGAAATTGAAGAAGAGGTGTATGTCACTCAACCTAAAGGATTTGAAGATCCAGATCATCCTAATCATGTTTATAAGGTGGTCAAAGCTCTGTATGGACTACATCAGGCACCCAGAGCCTGGTATGCTAGGCTCTCTACATTTCTGCTGAAGCACGGTTACAGAAGAGGTGCAATTGATAAGACTCTTTTCCTAAAGAAGAATTCCACTGACATTATTCTTGTGCAAGTGTATGTGGATGACATTATTTTTGGATCCACAAAGGAAGCTTGGTGCAGGGAGTTTGAGGAGCTTATGAAGGGAGAGTTTCAGATGAGTGTCATGGGAGAGTTGACTTTCTTTTTGGGTCTTCAAGTTCAGCAGAAACCTGATGGTATCTTTATCAGTCAGGACAAATATGTGAGGGACATCTTGAAGAAGTTTGGTATGGAGGGTGTAAGGACTGCCACTACACCTTATGAAGCTCCAAAGACAAAGACCAACAATGAAGCCGATCCACCTGTGAATGTTCATCTGTACAGGTCGATGATTGGCTCTTTGATGTATTTAACAGCTTCAAGGCCTGATATTACTTTTGCTGTGAGTGTTTGTTCACGACATCAAGTTACTCCACTGACTTCCCATCTAAATGCTGTTAAGAAGATCTTTAAGTACCTCAAAGGCCAACCTCTTCTAGGTCTTTGGTACCCAAAAGAGTCTCCTTTTAAGTTGGAAGCTTATAGTGATAGTAACTATGCTGGTGCTAATCTGGATAGGAGGTCCACCACTGGAGGTTGCCAGTTCCTTGGAAAGAGATTGATTTCTTGGCAATGCAAGAAACAGACTATTGTGGCTACCTCATCTACTGAAGCAGAGTACGTTGCTGCTGCAAATTGCTGTGGACAGGTTCTTTGGATTCAAAATCAGTTGTTGGATTATGGGTACAATTTTATGAACACAACAATTTTTATTGATAATCAAAGTACCATATGCATTGTTAAAAATCCAGTTTTTCACAGTCGAACAAAACATATTGAAATCAGGCACCACTTTATAAGAGATGCATATGATAAAAATTTGATAAATGTGGTCAAAATTCATACTGATGATAATGTGGCAGATTTGTTAACAAAGGCTTTTGAGGGACCAAGGTTTCAACACCTTGTGGTCCATATTGGCATGCTTAACCCTTAACTGCAAAGTTTAAGGGGAGGCATAGGCCTCAGGGGAGGCATATGCCTCAGGGGAGGATTTGTGTATAACTTTGCATTTTGCTATGTAATTTTGTATATTTGTTTGATTTTAACTAACTCTAACCTGCTTATGTAATCTTAGTGTGTTTCTTTGTTGGTTTGTGTGTTTCTCTGTGTTTGTTTTGTTTTGCAGAGTGTCTGTTCTGTTCAGTTGAGATATGGTCAGAAGTACTAAAGCTTGTTTCTACTGAATTCAAAGTCCTGAAGTGAGTCAATTGTTTCTTCTGAAGATGATGTACTGAAGTTATATGATTCATTCAAAAGAAGTACTGAAGCAAATTGATCATTCATTCATTCAAGAAACAGTTTACAGTTTACAGCTTACAGAGTACTAGCAACATCATATGCATCTACATGATCTACTAATCCTAATCTATTACATATCATCCGTTCCAACATCTAACAGGTTGTTGGATATGCATGATCGCTCACATCTTTCACACTAAATGCTGGCTACGCTTTTGTGACGTGCATAACCAACCCTAACAAGATGCTAAGGATCAAAATGGAGAGGATGGATTGATGCAAACGTTGATGATGACAATGACCACATATGACGATGGAGAAAAACAATGTGTCCTTTGTGCTTCATCTATGTATTTCAACCAACATGCAATCCATCTACCCTCTTTAAGTTCTTCCCCTATACGATATGTGATGATGCACCAAAACCTGATGCAGAAAGACCAAGAACCACCTCTCTATCTTCTGGAAGTGGTGGATTTTTGTCTCGTGGCCTTCGTTGAGGCCGAGGTGCTGGGGGTTGGGAGTAAGATGTTCCCTCCTTATAGGAGTCATCAGAATCATCAGCAGAATCACTTGGATTCACTACACTTTCATCTTGTGATGAAGGGAGAAAGGGTGATTTCTTTGGTCGTGGATAAGGTTTTGGAAAGTAATGAAGCCATGGATTGGTGTCTTCACTTGATGATGATGATGATGATGATGAGGATGATGTTGTGAGATCTATGATCTCAGGTTTGGTACTCATGGTTTATTATGGGTAATTTTGGAGTATTGGTGGAATTAGGGTTTGGAAGGATATTTGGGGGTTTTTGATGAAGAGATACATATGCATTGGGATTGTTTTATAGACGGTTTCAAGTGGTGATGAGATTTAATGCAAGTGGGTGAAACAGTAAAAAGATATTTACTGAAGCTTCTTGAATAAGTAATCTGTTTCTGCTGATGGTTCTAGTTCAGCAGAATGGTTTCCGTTTCTACCGAAGTTATAAGTGAATGCGAGTAAAAATAGAAGTCCACGTCATCGTTGGTCAACTTTGACCAAAATTGGGAAATTTCTATTTATTCCTCACTGGGATTTATTCATCCCATTTTAAGTGATTTGCTTATTACTCTCATTAAAAACACTTCCATTTGTGCAAATCGTAACCCTAATTTTCAAAATCTCTAATGGCGCTTCAATTCAAACATGATCATAATAAGGTTGCTTTTCTCGGAAATGCTCGAGGAGATGAGTTGTATAGGCCGATGATTTCATTCTTACAAAGATCAAAGATTCAGTATGCATTAACGCATTCTCCAAATGCTATATATGAATCCTTGGTTACTCAATTTTTGGCGTCGGCAGAAAGAAGAAGTGATACTGAGATAGTTGCAAGAGTTGATGGAACAGAGTATGTGGTCACAGAAGACCTGATAAGAAGACAACTTCGTTTGAATGATGAAAATGGAGTTTATCATTCTGATTCTGCGGTGGTACTTGAAGGGCTTAGGGCGATTGGATATCAAAGTACGAGGACAGATATGTGGCTAAAAAATAAGCTTTGTCCTATGTGGAGGTTCTTGGTTCATACGTTGCTCCAGTGTGTAAGCAATAAGTCTGGAGGATGGGATCAGTTTTCAACTCAAATGGGATGTGGTATTGTTTGTTTATCTAAGGGTTTGACTTATAATTTTTCCAAGTTTATCTTTGATAATATGGTTGAAAATATAACTAGGAAAAAGGGTAAGTTTTTGATGTACCCTAGGTTCTTACAGATGATATTGAATGTTTCTACACAAACTCAAGCTTTTCATCCCATTAGTGTTTTGACTTCTAAGTTATTTGCCACGATGAGAACTAAATTTGAGGGGACACATTTTCCTTTGTTAGCTGCCATGTTACCTCAGGAGAATGATCCTACTGATGAGGTTAATGTTGTTTTACCTTCTTCCAATACTACTGATGGAAATCTTTCAGTTGATGTTGATGAGGGCCCTTCTGCTGTCAATGAGGCATCCATACCTTCACCTAGACCATGTCCTAGTCAAGCACCTACACAAGTTTATATTGATGAAGTTCAGGTTGATATTGATAGATTGCCTACACCGAGTCCTGTTAGGATTCAATTTGGTGAAGGTTGTTCTAATGTTGATCAGGTTAATGTTACTTCTGAACAGTCTAATGAAGTTCCAATTACAACTGAGCAATCAGCTGATGCAGATGAGGATCCTATTACACTTACCTCGTTATATGCTCTGATGAACAAGTATGCAGGTGAGGTGACTGATCTTAAGAAAGAACTTGCTGAGACCAAGTCTATTCTTGGTAATAAGATTGTGGAATTGGAAACTAAAGTTGAGAACTTGGAGGAATTACTGAGTCAGAAGGGTAAAAAGAGAAGTTTGGTTTCTTCTGAAGAGGAGGACGAAGAGAATCTTCATACATCCCTTGGAATATTGGCTGATGTAGCTCTTACATCTGATGTTTCTTCTCCTATTGCTAAATCTTCAAGGAGCAAGGTGCCTATTATATATGCTAGCAAAAGAAGAAGACAATATTTGAATAAGGTATCGGCTAACACTTCAAAGGAGCCAAATGTGGTTGATGCATCTGCTGATGTTCTAGTTGAGGAGGTTGCTTCTGTGTTTAAACCTCAGCTTTACAAGAACAACCAAATGTTTCACCTTCAGCAGATGATGAAGAAGTTTTTATTGCTGGGAGAATGTATAAGTTGAATTCTTCCTCTGAAGTTTTCTCTACACCTGTTGAGGAATTGTCTCAACCTATTTCCTATGATGTAGGATTGATTGTTCATTCTGAAGCTCACATTGGTTTTGCTGAAATTGGTTCTACTGAGCCATCTACTGACGAAGGACAGGACCCTGTGATTGATGATATGCTTAATTCAGGTATAGTGACTGAAGAAGAAAATCAAGCTCAGGCTCGGATGTTTGCTGATTATGAGAATATGCAGAAGAGTCGTGTTGTTGCTAAATTTCTTCAAGATCAGTCTGATTCTAATTTGTCTCCTGAAAGAAAATTAGAGCTTGATGCATTACTTCCTAAGATCACTGATGATCAATGGGATGCTTATACTACTCAAGGTGTATCTGATTCAAATCTTGCAAAACTAATATTAGGAGCATCTTTTGATAATGAGCATTTTGCGGATCAAATGGTGGCTCTTGGTAATCTAAGGAAGCAAGAGGCGGCTGCAAAGAGGCAAGCTCTTATTGCTCAAAGATATCAAGCTAAAAGAGACAAACCCATGACTATAGTTCAGAAGAGGAATCATATGAGAAGAGTTGTGAAGAATTCTGCTATTTATAATTCTGGGATGTCAATGAAGCAAATCAGTGAGTTGTCTGATGATGCTTTGATCAGAAAGTATAATATGGTTATGAAGCTTTCTTCTTCTGTTTCTACTTCTTCTCAATTGGAAAGCATTGCTTCAATGTCTGTTGTTCCTAAAGCTAAGAGACAGAAAACTTCTGAAGCTTCTGAAGCTACTCCTTCTTCTGATATGGTTGTTTCTGCTGAATCTTCCTTGGTTTCTTCTGAAGCATTGTCTAGTGTGGAGTTGAGTGATTCTCTGAGTCAGGAAAATGATATACAGCTTGATACTGATAACATTGTTGATACGGGGGAGAAGAGCTTGGTTAAAAGGAGTTCTGACAGATTGGCTAGGAACCATTCTTCAAGGAATACTGCTTTAGATCTCAAGGCTGATGAATCTACCTTTATTAAAATTGGACCTGTTGAAGTTTTTCCTGAAGGAACTCATGTGGTATTGGTTAATTGGAAAGCTGGAAAGCTTAACACTGTTTATAGGCTGGATAATACTGTTCTTGAGTTCAACTTCTTAAAGGACATTCTTCATTTGGTGACTAGACATGATTTGAAGATGCTGTATGAACATGTCATTCAGTATTATAAGTTTCATTCAGCAACGGGTTCTGGTTTATATTTGTTGGGTGATCTTCAGGTTATGTTTGATTCTCATTCTCCAAATGGTAAAGGGTATTCTATTTGGAAGAATTCTCATAAGTGGGAGATTGAAAGTTGGAGATTTTATCCTCTGCCTTGTGTTCATGTGGTTCAGACCACTTGTGGTATGATTTTGTGTATGTTATCAGATAAGCTTTATCCTTTATCGGTTACTTTTATGGAACGGTTGCTGAGACAGAAGTTGGAAGTGCCTCCTAATCCTGTTGGCAATGATGAACTTCATGCTTCTCAATGTGTTGGTTTGATTAAAAATCAGCTTCTGTCACATAAAGGTTCATCTTGATTGTATTATTTTGTAACTTTTGTTTTCTTTATTTCTTAGTTAAAAAAAAAATGTTTTTGGGTTTATCTAACTTTTTCTGCAGGTTTGTTGTACACTTTTCATGGTTATTGACTCACCAGATATACCTTGTGTATGTTAAAAAGTTAGCTAGTCCAAAGGGTACAGCTTTGGTAAAGACACATCAAATCTGTTGATAGCTGTAATGATTTGCTAAAAATCATAGGGTATGCAACCACCCATGCTTAATTGCTGAGTGTTGTATGGTCATCAATTCACCATGGTTTATTCCTTATTGGAATCCAAGAATTGACTAGCCCACATGTATATGGCTTGTGGTAAAGGCAGTGGCATTCCATATTTGGTTATCAATTCACCAATTCTAAGAATTGACTAGTCCTGAGCAAACGGCTACAGGTAAAGACATTACAAATCCGTTTATATGGTTGCTGGTTTGCCAATAAATCAGATGGTTATCAGCGTACCATAGTTTACGAACTTAAACATATGGCTACTCCAGTAGTGATGGCTATTGGTAAAGAGACATCAAATCCATTATTTTCAATGATTCACCTCTCACAGGTGTTTACACACCTGGATGTGATGAGAATAGTATGAAACTAATTTGTTTTGATGTATCTCTTGTCATTTGTTGCTGCAAAGATATGGTGTTTCAGAGTTTCTTCATCACCGAGATGTTCTTATTTGGATTCTTTGCTGCTGTTGTTCGTGCCCAATCCTCTGGTGCTGTAAGATCTATCCAGAAACTGGAACTTAACCAAGTCAAATTCCAGTTTAGGGGAGGATTGTTGGGAATTATGTGAAGTTTGGATTATGCTGAAATTAATGCCGAAGTGTTTCTACTGAAGATGAAGTGGATTCTGCTGAAGACATAATCTACTGAAGTATAATAGTTATTAGTCTGTTTCTACGGAAGTGTTTATTCAGTGTTTAGTTTATTTAGTGTGGATATACATGAGCTTTATTAGGAAGTGATTGTGTATATCTTATTTAGTTTTATGATTATACGTTTCTTGGAAAACGGTTTAGCGATATTGTTTAGGGTTCCTTATCTATAAAAGGAACACATTAGAATGAGTTATGTGCCGATTGGAAAAACTCAGTTTTAGTTAATATAAAGATCCATAGAGGATCACAGAGTTCTTAGTTATTACTTGTGTTTATATTCCGCTGATAAATATAAGTAGTAGAGATTGTCTTTTATTGTGCTTGTGATTACATAGGCATACATAACGATCCACGAGCTCAAGATCTATCAAGGTCTGTTAGTTTCAACATCAAAGAAAGCTCAAAGATCATCAAGATGTGGATCAGTTCAAACACCTCCACTGAAAGTACAAAGTATGCGGACTTTGAAGAATCGCTACTCAAGCATGAATATTGCGGAAATTAAAGAATTGAAGTCTACGAGCTCGAGCATGAAGACAAACATAGAATGCTAGGATTCAAAATGTAAATCATTGGGTGACCTCCCTTAGGGGGAGATTGTTGGGATTTGGAAAATCCATGTTGAAGTGTCGGTCACCCCAAATATAGTTTAGCATATCTTAGCTCATAGACTTTACGTTATTTACTAGTTTATTAGTTAGTTAGCTAGTTATTAGTTAGTTATTAGTTTAGAGCAACACCGTGGAGGACGGATGGGTCTTTACCCACTGTATGCCTGATCCAAAGTCCGACAGGAGGATGTGTAGGTTGTAACTATAAATACCTCTTCCATCCTTGGAAGAGGTGGTGCTTCTAATCTAACCCTTCATTTTTTGTTTTAACTTTCTCTCTCAAGAAACACCCTCTCTAATCTTTCTCTCTCTAAACATGGCATAATTGTTTCATCATCTTCCAAGGTCACCCGAATCATCAAACAACATAAAAGCATGATCATACAGTAAAATATTTAAGAGGTAGGTGGCCATGTGAAGGGTTTCGACCCAAAAATGAGGTGGAAGATGGGCTTAGAAAAGTAAGGTATGTATAAGGTTGTTTATTGTCCGAATTATACGTTCAGATTTACCGTCTTGTTGAGAGGTAAGGGGGATAAGAAACGTGCATGGATGTCGTGTTTGGTAAAAAGTTGGTAAAATAATTATTTTTAACTGAATATCACAAGTGACACCAAATACAAGAACTGTACGAATCACAAAAATCCTTATAAAAATTATTTCAAACTATTGAGCATAAGTTTTTTAAAACAATATTGAAAAGCTATGAATCAGAAGTGATACATTAACAAAACTTGGGTGTTGGTTGATCTACCACCTGGTTGCAAACCTTTAGGTTGCAAATGGATTTTCAAAAGGAAAATGAAGGTAGATGGAACTATTGAAAAGTTCAAGGCTAGACTAGTCATTCAGGGCTTTAAACAAAAGTCAGGAATAGACTATTTTGATACTTATGCCCCTGTGGCTCGTATCAGTACCATAAGACTGCTGATTGCTATAGCATCTATTCACAATCTGGTTATTCATCAGATGGATGTGAAAACAGCTTTCTTGAATGGTGAATTGGAAGAGGAGGTTTATATGAACCAACCTCAGGGCTTCATCATGCCAGGCAATGAAAACAAGGTGTGTAAACTGATTAAGTCTCTTTATGGACTTAAGCAGGCACCTAAGCAATGGCATCAAAAGTTTGATGATGTGGTTTTGTCTAGTGGTTATGTTCTTAACCAAGCTGACAAATGTGTATATAGCAAATTTGATGAATCTGGTAAAGGAGTCATCATTTGTCTATATGTTGATGACATGTTGATCTTTGGCACTGACCAAAATCAGGTTGACCTGATGATGAGTGTCTAAATACTCATCATTTTTGTATAATCTAAACTGCAAAATCATCTGAAAACACTCAGAAACACATCAAAATGATCAAATTATCATAAATCAGTGTTTTATGTGTTTTAAATGCAAAAATATCAAAATCAGATGAAAAATGTATAAAGTTTGCAAAATTGGCAGTTTTAGTCCCCCAAGTTTTAAAAGTTGTCAAATCTAGTCCCTGGAAATTCAAAAATGTGGAAATTTATCATTCAAGGTCCCTGAAGTATTCTAAGTTGTTTAAAATGATCCTTGAATGATTCTTTGGTCAATTGGCAAGAAAGGTCCTCAAACTTTGAAAAATTGCAAAAATAGTCCTTGGACTTTAAAAATGGATTTTATGCAAAAAGGGCCCTTGTTCTATCAAAGTTTGTCATGATTGGTCCTTATGGGAGCATTGGAAAAATATCACTTTCAGTCCCTCATGTTTGGCAATTGTACACTTTTGGTCCTTGTTTATTAAACTTAACCAAACGGACACAATATTATTACCAAGCCCAAAATCCAAATACAACCTCAAGCCCAACTGCTAGCCCAATATACTTGACCATTGACCCCCTTGCACCTTGAGCCCCAGGTCACAACTCCCTTTGACCCCAGCCACAACCTTTTTGAACCCCCGTGTTATTATACTTCAGTCAACAGAAGTCAAACCCAAGGAAAAACCGCCAACACTGTAGCAGCCTCTCTTCCCCACCTGAAACTCCAAAACCAGAGTGGTTTTCACTCCAATTTCAACTCCCCTCCCATGCCTTGTCCCCTCCACACCTTCTAAACAACAAAAACCTTTAATTGCTCAAACCAAATCCCTTAAATGATAAAACCTGCTTGAAGAAAAATTGGCGCCAAAAAAGACACATGTATGGTTTTGATTAATTTGAGAGATCCAATGGCTAAATGTTGGTGGGAAAGATTCAGAGTACATCAAGGATGCAAGAAAGTCTATAAAGGAGAGAGAGTTGCATTGTAAAAGATTTATCTAGTGTAATTTTTATCTTTCATGTCGTTTTTAGTTAATTCTCAATTTCAGTTTATGTTTTAAGCTTAAAAACTCTATATTTCAAGTTCCTTTGTTATAAGAAAGCTTTTGTGAACCCTTAATTCAAGTATCAAAGTGTATTTCAGTTTATGCAATTTCTCATATTTATGCAAAATATCATATGAATCAAATGTTGTTTTTAGTAGGTTATATGGATTAAAATAGGTCACATAAGCTCCCATATAGCTTTTATAAGCTATTAGAAACAATAAAATTCAGTTTAGCTTCAAAAATAGAAAATTCACCAAAAATACAAATAATTAGTGAAAAAAATAAAAAAGGGTTCTAAGGAAGTGTTCACAGCTGGAGCAAGGTGTATCTTGGATGGCCTTGGTATAGTGCTTCTTGGGAAGCTATAGGAATTGGTTTCAGGTCCTGGTTTTCAATTTTAATCTTGGAAGCATTTGTAAGCTTTTTGATAAATTTGGCATTTTACTGTTGTAGTGATTAAATAGCTTATATTTTTGTTTCTTTGAGTTCACTAATCATATTTAAGTGTGTTTAAACTTTTAAATCAGTAGCTAGTACTTCTCAATTTGTAGTTTACAAAAACTTGGATTTAACAGTTGAAATTGAATAATCATCATTTCTGAGTTTGGTGTTGTTTTGATTGTTGTTTTAAGCTTCATTAGTCATAATAAGTGATTATTAAAGGTCTGCAATCAAGCTTATGGTTTCTAATTGTGATTTGGTCTAAAAAACTTCATAACAGTTAGCCTAAAGGGGTGTTTGGTTTGTAGTGTTTAAAGGTGTTCTAGTTATTGGATTTGTTGGAAATATGTTTATCTCTGTTTAAACAACTTAGCTCAGTCATAAAAACAAGTTCTCAATAGCACAAAAGTCAAAATTTCAGTTAACCATGTCTTGGATGCTCACTGTTGGAGTTTACATATAGCAGACTTTGATTTTGTGTTTAAAAGTGGTTAATCTTGCTTAATTCAGTCTTATCTCACCCTAATACAACATCATCAGTACTTTAGATCAAATCAAAATCCACTTTGGTCAACTTTTGGTTTCTGTAAAAAAAAAGTCAAATTCTCAATGGGTCGTTTTTGAATAAACTTTGGAATTTCATTGTGAATTCATTAGTGAGTTTCAGTTTAAAAGCTCTTGGGGATTTATAGTCTAGTTGCTAAAGAAAAATACAAAAATGATAGATCTTGGTTTCTCAGTCTTTTAAGTGCGTATTTTATAGCTTTTCTTGGGTACCTGTTTCATATTTCTGTCCTGTGCACAGTTTTGGTTCCAACTTGATAAGCTTGCATTAAGCTTATTACTTGTCCAAATCTAGTGTTCTCTAGTTCTTTGGAAAGCCAACCTGGTCCTCTTGAGTTGTCAAGCTCAAGATTTCAGTTTTGAGCTTTTTAGCTAGGGCTGCTACAAGCTTGAATCTTGTCCCATTTTCTGTTTTTCATCACAACAGCCAAAGTGCTTATTGGCTTGTTAGAAGCTTTCCAGTGTGATTGTTTGTGTCTATTAGCTTCTAGTTAGTTGCTTTAGCTTATTTCCATCTTATTCTAGCTTCTGTTTCAGTGTTCAAGCTTATTTGAGCTTATTTCTATAAAATAAGCCATTTTGTCCACTGTTGGGCTTTTTAGCCATCAAAATTGCTTATTTTTGTTTTGTAAATTTTTTGTCTTTGTTAAAGTTTCACATTATTAATATATAAGTAGTTTTCAAAAATAAAAATCACAAAAACATCAATATAAAAATAGTGATAGCGTTTATTTAAGATTTTTTAGCTTTTTGATTTTTCTTTTCAACTTATTAATAAGCAAATCTTGTTTTTCTCTTTTTCTTAGGTTTCTGTCATCATATAGGATTTTTAGAAAAAGTTTCAGATTTTTCTCTATCTTTTTAGTATTTATTATAATTATAAATAGTTAATAAATAATAAATAATTAGTAATAAATAATTAAAAAGCATAAAAAATATATTTTCTGTTTTAAAATTAGTTTTATCATATTTTAGATTTTTCAAAGTTAAAATTTTATTTTTCCAAGTTTATTTTCTATTTTCTAGTATTTAAGTGTATTTTAAATAATAATTAATTAATAATAATTAGATAAAAAGTGTGAAAAATATATTTTTAATTTTAAAATTAGTTTTATAGTATTTTAGATTTTTCAGAATCATAAGTTTATTTTTCTAACCTTATTTTGTATTTTCTTCTAATTTAGAGTATTTATTAAATAGTTAAAATAGTTTTTAATTAATAATAATTAATCAAATAGTGTTAAAAATAATTTTCTTTTTCTAATAATTTTCTTTTATTTTTAGGATTCCAAAAATGTCATTTTTATATTTTTAGGTCTTTTATTTCTTAGTTTTCACTTTTTATTTTGTACGTCTACGTAGTTTTTAAAACTTACGTTTACGTTTTTCTCATCTGATTGTTGTGCTTTCCAATTCTGTGTCCAATTCTATTCCAAGCAATCTGTAGTGTAATATTTCTAATCATAACCTTTACAGATCACTATCCTTAGTGATCATTCATTCTTCTGAGTTTGTTTAACACACCATTGAGTCTCCTTGGGACTAAACGACCCGGGAATTCAATCTATTCTCCAGGACTTCATTGTATTTGTGTCTGAGCTGTTTTAAGTCTGTTTGACTTGACTGTTTAGCACGAATCAAATTTTGGCGCCGCTGCCGGGGAGGCTTTAGCGTGTGTTTAGCCATTTTCAGATCCATTGTTGCACATACCCACCGTTTGTAAAAAGTTTTTGTAAAGTTATAAGAAAATCAAAAAAGTCATTAACACTTTTCCTAAAGTGTTAAAACTCCAAAAAAATATAAAACAACAAAAAAATCGGAACGTTTTCTATTTTGTATTCTCTTTTAAGGTGATTCTTGAAGAGATACGATTTGGTTAAACGGGACGATAACAAAAATATTGTCCAAAAGTTTTTAAACCCATCTGCACAAATCTTACCTACGTCTTTTCAGTGGTACTTAATTGAATACATAAAAATCAACCACCGCAAACCAAGGCAGTGCACTACCTAACTGGGGGTGCGACCATTAATAAGTTCCCGAACATCAGATTTAAAACTTGCCTTTGTGTCACTTGTGATTTGGTGTACCTTTTTCAAAGAAGCCATTTCATTTGTGATTATTGGTTAAGTTCACTTGTGTTTTGCCTCATTTGTTTTGAAAATTGGTTTTTATACATAGTGCATGCGCACTCGTTCTTCCAGTTCTACAAGTCCACTTTCCGAACTTGGAAACATTCCTCGTAGACGTAGAGGACGTTCAGCTCCTTCAGCCGTGACTGAGGAACGTCTACCACCACCACCTCCTGTCGAAATGGCAGAAGACAAACCCATGAATGAGCTTCTCCAAGCACCCATCGAGGGTTACGGAGATGCCATTGTTGTTCCAGCCATCGTGGCTGACACTTTCGAGCTCAAAACCGGGTTGCTCAATCTAGTAACCCAAAGCCAATTCTATGGTTTTGAGCGGGATGATCCTCATGCACACATTCGATGGTTTAACAAGATAGCATCTACCATCAAATACAAGAATGTCCCACAAGAAGCTATCAAGCTTCTTCTGTTCCCATTTTCTCTAGAGGGACAAGCCCGGAATTGGCTTGAGAAACAACCCCCTCGTTCTATAGAGTCATGGGAAGATCTTGTCACCAAGTTTGTTAACGAGTTCTATCCTCCATCCCGAACCACAAGTCTTAAGAATGAGATAATGAAATTTTCTCAGAGATTTGATGAATCATTCGGGGAGGCATGGGATCGTTACAAAGAGTTGCTTCGCAAGTGTCCGCATCACGGTTTTACCGAGTTAATGCAAATGGATACTTTCTACAATGGTCTCAATCAGGCCAATCAAGATTCTTTGAATGCCTCCGCGGGAGGTAATTTCTTGAGCAAGACCACAAAAGAGGCCTTGCAGATCATTGAGAACAAATCTCAGGTCCGTCCTTTCAGAGCTAAGACATATCAGTCTAATGCTGGACCTTCCTCTTCTTCATCCCCCGTGAGTACATCTAGCACCGATGCTAAGATTGATAAGCTCACAGACATTGTTCAGGCTATGGTTCTTGCTAACCAGAAGAAAGTCTCCTTCACTCAGCCACCAACACATGCTGAAGTGAAGAAAGTTGAGAGTTGTGTCACTTGTGGTGGTCCTCATGCTTACTACAATTGTACTGCCACCGATGGTAGTCCTTTTGAGGCCAATGCTTTAGCCGGTAGTTCACAACAAGGAGGTAATCAATACCGTCCTCAAAATGAACCACACTACCGTGCTAACACTAATCAGGCACCACCCGGTTTTAACCAAAATCACAACATGCCAAACCGGAATCAGAACCAACCAAGAATGAACCAAGGTTATCAAAACCAAGGTAATTTCTATCCTGGACCCAATCAAGGTTTCCAACATCAAGGAAACCCTCATCAAAACAATTTCAATCGAGGGAATCAATTTCATGGGAATATGAATCCTAATCAAGGGAATTTTGGCTATAATCAAAACATACGGCCTCAAATTGTCCCTCCAGCTCCTCCAGTCATTACTCCTCCAGGACCATCATCTGATGAGTTACTGAAGCAGTTCATGAAATCCCAAGATGAAATGAATAGGTTGTTGGTCAGTCAGATTGCTGATCTGAAGAAGTCTTTAAATGATCGACCCTCGGGCTCAGGAAAACTTCCGAGCAACACGATCGCTAACCCGAGGGGCGATGCTAAGGCGATCACGACCAGAAGTGGTGTTTCATACAATGGACCCGCTATTCCTACTACCTCTTCTTCTTCTTCTCTTCCAAAGGTGGTGGAAAGTGAACCTCTGACTCACAATGGACCTACGACTCCAATGCCCCCTCCTCCAGTGCCAATGAGTCAAGTTACCAAGGATACTACGGACAAAGTGCATAATTCAAGTCCACGAAGTACCGCACACATCCAACCTTCGGTAGTCCAACCTCAAGTTGTCCAGAAACCCCAGTCTAATCCAGGAGTTGTTTTTGAACCTCCTGTAGCTCCTGTTGAGAATCAGAAATCCAAATCTTCTATTCCTTACCCATCACGTTTGAATGAGCAAAAGCTCCGTGAGAAAGCTAGTCATCAAATGGATAAATTTTTCCAAATTTTCCAAGAATTACATTTTGACATAAGCTTTGCGGATGCTATCATGCTGATGCCCAAGTTTGCATCTACTCTCAAACACATGTTAAGCAATAAGGAAAAGCTGTTTGAAATGGCTAAGACTCCTCTTAACGAGAACTGCTCTGCAGTTATTCTAAAGAAGCTTCCTGAAAAGCTTGGAGATCCTGGGAAATTTCTCTTACCTTGTGTATTCCCAGGGATGGTTGAATGCTTTGCCCTAGCAGATCTTGGAGCAAGCATAAACCTTATGCCATATTCAGTGTGGAAGAAACTCTCTCTTCCGGAACTCACTCCTACATGCATGACTCTCGAGCTTGCAGATCGTTCCATATCCCGTCCTCTTGGCATTGCCGAGGACGTATTTGTGAAAGTAGGAAAGTTCCATTTCCCAGCTGACTTCGTGGTTGTTGATTTTGATGCCGATCATCGGGTTCCTCTCATTGTTGGTCGAGGATTCCTGAGAACGGGCCGTGCTCTCATAGATGTATTTGAGCAAGAAATCACATTGCGTGTTGGTAATGAAGCTGTTACCTTCAACCTTGACCAAACTTCGAGGTACTCCGCAAATTATGATTCTGAATCGGTTAACCGAATAGATATCATTGATGTTGCTTCTGACGAGTACTCTCAAGAAGTCCTTGGTTATTCTCATAATTCTGTGAGTGAGGATTCCACCACATCTTCTCAGCCTATCATAGCCAATTCTACTCCTTCTCTCACTCCGTTTGAGGGAAGCGACTTCATCTTAGATGAGATTGAAGCATACTTGGCTAGTGATTCTGTACCTTGGGAAATTGATCACGCTCCAATTGATATTGAGGGGGACATACTTCTTATTGAGAAGTTGCTCAATGATGATCCGTCATCAACCCCTCATCCTAGTGATTCAATCCCAGTTAAGATTAATCAAAATGAGATTAATCTGGAGGGAGATATCCTTCTAAAGAAAGTGTTAAATCAGGACACTTCTCATCCTCTCTCTCCCATCAAACTTCATAACAAGGAAGTCAATTCAGTTGAGAAAACTGAAGAATTTCCTGAGGTTGAGCTTAAGGACTTACCTCCTCATCTCGAGTATGCATTCCTTGAAGGTGATGATAAATTACCCGTCATTATTGCTCGAGATTTGAGTAAAGATGAAAAAGCTGCTCTCATTAAAATCTTAAAGTCACACAAGCAAGCAATTGCTTGGAAACTCTCCGACATCAAAGGTATCAAACCTGAGTTTTGTACCCATAAAATCTTGATGGAGGATGACTTCAAACCCGCAGTTCAACATCAGAGACGAGTGAATCCAAAAATCCATGATGTTATCAAACAAGAGGTTATCAAACTTCTTGATGCTGGATTGATTTACCCGATCTCAGACAGTCCTTGGGTCAGCCCAATTCATTGTGTTCCGAAAAAGGGTGGCATTACTGTTATCACAAATGAAGATAACGAGTTAATTCCAACTCGATTGGTTACGGGATGGCGTGTTTGCATCGACTATCGTAAGTTGAATGACGCCACCCGTAAAGACCATTTTCCTCTACCCTTCATGGACCAGATGCTTGAGAGATTAGCAGGGAATGAGTACTATTGCTTCCTTGATGGTTTCTCGGGTTACTTTCAGATCCCTATTGATCCACAGGATCAAGAGAAGACCACATTCACTTGCCCATACGGAACTTTTGCCTACAAACGTATGCCTTTTGGCTTATGTAATGCTCCTGGCACGTTCCAACGATGTATGATGGCCATATTCCACGACATGATCGGGGAAACAATGGAAGTGTTTATGGATGACTTCTCGGTCATTGGGGATTCTTTTCAATCATGTCTCTCCCATTTAGATGAAATGCTTCAAAGGTGCGAAGACACAAATCTTTGTCTAAACTGGGAGAAAAGTCACTTTATGGTCAAAGAAGGCATTGTCCTTGGCCATAAGATTTCTAAGAACGGGATTGAGGTAGATAGAGCAAAAGTTGATGTCATTGCTAAGCTGCCTCACCCTACTACCGTCAAGGGTATTAGGAGTTTTTTGGGTCATGCCGGTTTCTATCGTAGATTCATTCAAGATTTTTCCAAAATCGCCCGGCCTATGACCCATCTTCTTTAAAAGGATGCTCCTTTTATCTTCTCACCCGAGTGCATCATAGCTTTTGAAACATTGAAGAAAAAGCTAACTGAAGCACCCAATCTCGTTGCTCCCGACTGGGACTTGCCTTTTGAGCTCATGTGCGATGCAAGTGATTTTGCTATCGGTGCAGTCCTAGGGCAACGAAGAAATAAGCATTTTCAGCCTATTCACTACGCAAGCAAAACTATGACTGAGGCTCAAACTCATTACACCACCACAGAAAAAGAGCTATTAGCCCTGGTGTATGCTTTTGAGAAGTTTCGGCCGTATCTTATCTTGACCAAATGCGTAGTGTATACGGATCACTCGGCTCTTAAATATCTCTTTGCAAAACAAGATGCAAAGCCGAGATTGCTTCGTTGGATTCTCCTCCTCCAAGAATTTGATATCATTATACGTGATAAAAAAGGAGCTGAGAATCTAGCGGCTGATCATCTGTCCAGATTAGAAAACCCTCACCAAGATGTTTTCGAGAAAAAGGATATAAATGAAACATTTCCTCTCGAGACACTCAATGCGATTTCTTTTCGTGGAAATTCTACAACCCCATGGTTTGCTGACTTTGCAAATTACCATGCGGGTAACTTCATTGTGAAAGGGATGTCGACCCAACAGAAGAACAAATTCTTCAAAGATGTTAAACATTATTTCTGGGACGACCCTTTCTTGTTCAAAATCTGTGCGGATCAAGTCATCCGACGGTGTGTTTATGGACAGGAAGCTATTGATATTCTCAAAGCTTGCCATGCTGGACCCACCGGGGGCCATCATAGTCCAAACTACACCGCCAAAAAGGTGTTTGATTCCGGGTTCTATTGGCCCACAATCTATAAGGATGCCCACGATTATGTCAAAACCTGTGACGCTTGTCAGCGTCATGGAAACAAATCTCAAAGGAATGAAATGCCACAAAATGCCATTCAAGTTTGTGAGATATTTGACATCTGGGGTATTGATTTTATGGGGCCATTTCCATCTTCTCGTGGTAACAAGTACATACTCGTGGCTGTTGACTATCTGTCAAAATGGGT
The DNA here is from genome assembly GCA_019973895.1 of Chrysanthemum seticuspe. Lineage (NCBI taxonomy): Eukaryota > Viridiplantae > Streptophyta > Magnoliopsida > Asterales > Asteraceae > Chrysanthemum > Chrysanthemum seticuspe. The sequence goes on along the minus strand of BPTQ01000007.1, from coordinate 88,034,494 downwards.
TGAAGCAAAAGCCTTACCCACCAATGATGCCCGAGTTGTTGTGAAGTTTTTGAAATCTCTGTTTGCCAGGTTTGGAACTCCGAGAGCGATAATCAGTGATCGTGGTACACATTTCTGTAATGACCAATTTGAAAGAGTCATGCAAAAGTATGGTGTTACCCACCGTCTCTCTACTGCATACCACCCCCAAACAAGTGGGCAGGTGGAAGTTTCAAACCGTGGTCTTAAAAGGATTCTTGAAAGGACAGTAGGCGAAAATCGTGCATCCTGGTCGGATAAGCTTGATGACGCACTCTGGGCCTTCCGTACAGCTTACAAAACACCTATTGGGTGTACTCCATACAAGCTAGTGTACGGAAAGGCATGTCATCTTCCGATTGAGTTAGAGCACAAGGCATACTGGGCCTTAAAACATGCAAACTTCGATATACAGACAGCCGGTGATCATAGAAAAGTTCAAATGAATGAACTAAATGAACTTCGTGATCAAGCTTATGAGAACTCTTTGATCTACAAGCAAAAGACAAAGAAGATTCATGACTCCAAGATCAAAAACCGCGTTTTCAACGTTGGTGATCGAGTCCTTCTTTTCAATTCCAGATTGAATATTTTCTCGGGAAAGCTTAAGTCCCGCTGGTCTGGTCCATTCACTATTGCTAAGGTTTATCCTTATGGTACCGTTGAGTTATCTCAACCCGATGGTCCTAATTTTAAAGTGAATGGTCATCGAGTTAAGCATTACTTTGGAAAGGACATTCCCCCTGTGGTTGTCCCAGATTTACAAACATTCCCCATGAACCAATAAATGCGGGGATCGAGTCAAGCTAGTGACTCGGTAATCAAAAACATTAGCATGCACCATATGGGTTTTCACCCATAATTCTGTCTTCTTACCCCCTTTCTACCACCCTAGTGTGGGGGAGTTTTTCCCACACTGTTGTATATTCTCATTCTTTCTAAAAAAAAATAAATAAAAAAAATAATAATAATAAAATAATCTCTTCTTTTAAATAAATGGCCGTAGTATTTCCCTTTTACGTTCTTTGTTTCGGCATAACCGCCGGTACTTTGAATATTGAGGGCAATATTCATTTCTAAGTGTGGGGGGGGGGGGGGAATTCTCACGAATTTCATATATTATCTACCTAATTCCCCCGTTTTTGGCCAAAATTATTTTTTGGAGTAAGTGTTTTACACTTACTCATTTGGTTATCAGTCCGCCATGTCTGTAAGACAAAAGGATTGGCTAATCCAGGAGCAAACGGCTCTTGGTAAAGATTTCTCAAATCCGTTTATATGGCTTGCAATTTGCCCAAAATTGTATGGTTCCTCAGCTCCCCATCATCCTCAAAAGATAATGAGTTGGCTAGCCCGCAAGGTTATGGCTTGTGGTAAAGGAAGTGGAAAATCCATAATTGGTATTCAGCTCACCAAAGATAATTCTGATAATTTATCTAAGAGTTGGCTAGTCCAGAAGGGTACGGCTTCTGGTAAAGACACATCAAATCCGTTATATGGTTTATGATTTGCCAATAAATCATCTGGTTATCGTTGTACCAAGATTCTTACTTGAATCAAAACAATTGGCTACTCCAGAAGTGATGGCTTTTGGTAAAGAGTTTTTCAAATCCATCAAGGTTTTCTCAAATCATTGCTAGGGACTAGCAATATCTCAGTGTGGGGGATTGATGAGTGTCTAAATACTCATCATTTTTGTATAATCTAAACTGCAAAATCATCTGAAAACACTCAGAAACACATCAAAATGATCAAATTATCATAAATCAGTGTTTTATGTGTTTTAAATGCAAAAATATCAAAATCAGATGAAAAATGTATAAAGTTTGCAAAATTGGCAGTTTTAGTCCCCCAAGTTTTAAAAGTTGTCAAATCTAGTCCCTGGAAATTCAAAAATGTGGAAATTTATCATTCAAGGTCCCTGAAGTATTCTAAGTTGTTTAAAATGATCCTTGAATGATTCTTTGGTCAATTGGCAAGAAAGGTCCTCAAACTTGGAAAAATTGCAAAAATAGTCCTTGGACTTTAAAAATGGATTTTATGCAAAAAGGGCCCTTGTTCTATCAAAGTTTGTCATGATTGGTCCTTATGGGAGCATTGGAAAAATATCACTTTCAGTCCCTCATGTTTGGCAATTGTACACTTTTGGTCCTTGTTTATTAAACTTAACCAAACGGACACAATATTATTACCAAGCCCAAAATCCAAATACAACCTCAAGCCCAACTGCTAGCCCAATATACTTGACCCTTGACCCCCTTGCACCTTGAGCCCCAGGTCACAACTCCCTTTGACCCCAGCCACAACCTTTTTGAACCCCCGTGTTATTATACTTCAGTCAACAGAAGTCAAACCCAAGGAAAAACCGCCAACACTGTAGCAGCCTCTCTTCCCCACCTGAAACTCCAAAACCAGAGTGGTTTTCAATCCAATTTCAACTCCCCTCCCATGCCTTGTCCCCTCCACACCTTCTAAACAACAAAAACCTTTAATTGCTCAAACCAAATCCCTTAAATGATAAAACCTGCTTGAAGAAAAATTGGCGCCAAAAAAGACACATGTATGGTTTTGATTAATTTGAGAGATCCAATGGCTAAATGTTGGTGGGAAAGATTCAGAGTACATCAAGGATGCAAGAAAGTCTATAAAGGAGAGAGAGTTGCATTGTAAAAGATCTATCTAGTGTAATTTTTATCTTTCATGTCGTTTTTAGTTAATTCTCAATTTCAGTTTATGTTTTAAGCTTAAAAACTCTGTATTTCAAGTTCCTTTGTTATAAGAAAGCTTTTGTGAACCCTTAATTCAAGTATCAAAGTGTATTTCAGTTTATGCAATTTCTCATATTTATGCAAAATATCATATGAATCAAATGTTGTTTTTAGTAGGTTATATGGATTAAAATAGGTCACATAAGCTCCCATATAGCTTTTATAAGCTATTAGAAACAATAAAATTCAGTTTAGCTTCAAAAATAGAAAATTCACCAAAAATACAAATAATTAGTGAAAAAAATAAAAAAGGGTTCTAAGGAAGTGTTCACAGCTGGAGCAAGGTGTATCTTGGATGGCCTTGGTATAGTGCTTCTTGGGAAGCTATAGGAATTGGTTTCAGGTCCTGGTTTTCAATTTTAAGCTTGGAAGCATTTGTAAGCTTTTTGATAAATTTGGCATTTTACTGTTGTAGTGATTAAATAGCTTATATTTTTGTTTCTTTGAGTTCACTAATCATATTTAAGTGTGTTTAAACTTTTAAATCAGTAGCTAGTACTTCTCAATTTGTAGTTTACAAAAACTTGGATTTAACAGTTGAAATTGAATAATCATCATTTCTGAGTTTGGTGTTGTTTTGATTGTTGTTTTAAGCTTCATTAGTCATAATAAGTGATTATTAAAGGTCTGCAATCAAGCTTATGGTTTCTAATTGTGATTTGGTCTAAAAAACTTCATAACAGTTAGCCTAAAGGGGTGTTTGGTTTGTAGTGTTTAAAGGTGTTCTAGTTATTGGATTTGTTGGAAATATGTTTATCTCTGTTTAAACAACTTAGCTCAGTCATAAAAACAAGTTCTCAATAGCACAAAAGTCAAAATTTCAGTTAACCATGTCTTGGATGCTCACTGTTGGAGTTTACATATAGCAGACTTTGATTTTGTGTTTAAAAGTGGTTAATCTTGCTTAATTCAGTCTTATCTCACCCTAATACAACATCATCAGTACTTTAGATCAAATCAAAATCCACTTTGGTCAACTTTTGGTTTCTGTCAAAAAAAAGTCAAATTCTCAATGGGTCGTTTTTGAATAAACTTTGGAATTTCATTGTGAATTCATTAGTGAGTTTCAGTTTAAAAGCTCTTGGGGATTTATAGTCTAGTTGCTAAAGAAAAATACAAAAATGATAGATCTTGGTTTCTCAGTCTTTTAAGTGCGTATTTTATAGCTTTTCTTGGGTACCTGTTTCATATTTCTGTCCTGTGCACAGTTTTGGTTCCAACTTGATAAGCTTGCATTAAGCTTATTACTTGTCCAAATCTAGTGTTCTCTAGTTCTTTGGAAAGCCAACCTGGTCCTCTTGAGTTGTCAAGCTCAAGATTTCATTTTTGAGCTTTTTAGCTAGGGCTGCTACAAGCTTGAATCTTGTCCCATTTTCTGTTTTTCATCACAACAGCCAAAGTGCTTATTGGCTTGTTAGAAGCTTTCCAGTGTGATTGTTTGTGTCTATTAGCTTCTAGTTAGTTGCTTTAGCTTATTTCCATCTTATTCTAGCTTCTGTTTCAGTGTTCAAGCTTATTTGAGCTTATTTCTATAAAATAAGCCATTTTGTCCACTGTTGGGCTTTTTAGCCATCAAAACTGCTTATTTTTGTTTTGTAAATTTTTTGTCTTTGTTAAAGTTTCACATTATTAATATATAAGTAGTTTTCAAAAATAAAAATCACAAAAACATCAATATAAAAATAGTGATAGCGTTTATTTAAGATTCTTTAGCTTTTTGATTTTTCTTTTCAACTTATTAATAAGCAAATCTTGTTTTTCTCTTTTTCTTAGGTTTCTGTCATCATATAGGATTTTTAGAAAAAGTTTCAGATTTTTCTCTATCTTTTTAGTATTTATTATAATTATAAATAGTTAATAAATAATAAATAATTAGTAATAAATAATTAAAAAGCATAAAAAATATATTTTCTGTTTTAAAATTAGTTTTATCATATTTTAGATTTTTCAAAGTTAAAATTTTATTTTTCCAAGTTTATTTTCTATTTTCTAGTATTTAAGTGTATTTTAAATAATAATTAATTAATAATAATTAGATAAAAAGTGTGAAAAATATATTTTTAATTTTAAAATTAGTTTTATAGTATTTTAGATTTTTCAGAATCATAAGTTTATTTTTCTAACCTTATTTTGTATTTTCTTCTAATTTAGAGTATTTATTAAATAGTTAAAATAGTTTTTAATTAATAATAATTAATCAAATAGTGTTAAAAATAATTTTCTTTTTCTAATAATTTTCTTTTATTTTTAGGATTCCAAAAATGTCATTTTTATATTTTTAGGTCTTTTATTTCTTAGTTTTCACTTTTTATTTTGTACGTCTACGTAGTTTTTAAAACTTACGTTTACGTTTTTCTCATCTGATTGTTGTGCTTTCCAATTCTGTGTCCAATTCTATTCCAAGCAATCTGTAGTGTAATATTTCTAATCATAACCTTTACAGATCACTATCCTTAGTGATCATTCATTCTTCTGAGTTTGTTTAACACACCATTGAGTCTCCTTGGGACTAAACGACCCGGGAATTCAATCTATTCTCCAGGACTTCATTGTATTTGTGTCTGAGCTGTTTTAAGTCTGTTTGACTTGACTGTTTAGCACGAATCACCTGACAAAGGAATTTTTGTCATCAAGGTTCTCCATGAAAGACATGGGGGAGGCTGATGTTATCCTTGGTATAAGGATTAAACATGAAAGTAATAGAATTTCTATCTCTCAATCTCATTATATTGAGAAGGTACTGAGGAAATTCAATTACTTTGATTGTACTCCAGTGAGTACTCCTATGGATACTTGTGAGAAGCTGATGCCTAATCATGGCAAGGTTGTATCTCAACTTGAGTATTCTAGGGTAATTGGCTGCCTGATGTATGCCATGACTTGTACAAGACCTGATATTGGTTTTGCAGTGGGAAAATTGAGCAGGTATACTAGTAATCCTAGTGCTCATCACTGGCAAGCAGTTCAAAGGGTACTGAAGTATTTGAAGAGAACTATGGATTATAGTCTCTCATATACTGGTTACCCATCAGTGTTGGAAGGTTACACTGATGCAAGTTGGATCAGTAACACTGAAGACAACTCGTCTACCAGTGGCTGGGTATTCCTACTTGGTGGAGGTGCAATTTCTTGGGCATCCAAGAAGCAAACTTGCATCACCAGTTCAACAATGGAATCTGAATTTGTGGCTCTTGCAGCTGCTGGTAAAGAAGCTGAATGGTTGAAAAACTTGCTTCTTGAGATTTCATTGTGGCCTAAACCTATAGCACCTATTTCTATCCGGTGTGATAGTGCAGCTACATTGGCTAAGGCTTATAGCCAGATGTACAATGGTAAGTCTAGACACTTAGGTGTCAGGCATAGCATGATTCGTGAGCTTATCATGAATGGGGTGGTATCTATAGAGTTTGTGAGATCTCAACAGAACTTAGCTGATCACTTGACGAAGGGTCTGGCTAGAGACTTGGTTATAAAGTCTGCTAAAGGGATGGGTTTAAGTCCAACTTAGTCACTGAATGCTAGGACACCCAACTCCCTCCTGAGGAAACTTAGGAGCTGAGTTCAATGTGGAAAGCTGAACATTCAGTGGACTGGAGCACATGTTTTAATTACATCCCAAGGTTGTGCTCAGAACCTGCTGAAAGGAGGATGAAGTCTTTACTTCTTAATGGTTAATTTTCTTTGAAAAAGTGCTTGGCAGGAGCATGACTAAAGAGGAACCACCTATGTAAATGTTGAAGTTTTGCCGCTTCAGGAAGCTTTGGACTTTTAGCTTTTACAACATTTATGAATTTGGATATGGACACATGGCTTGTATAGTGTCAGGAGCTGTTGAGTGTTTGAAAACTTGTGTGTATTTTATCTTCAGGTATTCAAATGGGTTGAAGGGTTCAATTCTTAGAACACCCTGATTCTCGAATATTTGAACGTGTAATTTACTAAGATGGAAATTCAATCCTCTGGACATTTTCGTTTATGCACATGTTTTGATTGATGTTTATTTTTCATGCAAAGGAAGTGAACTAAATTTGGGGAGGATTGTTGGAAAATTTAGTGCACTTGTGGGATTAGTTCACACCTTGCAATGGGTTAGGAGGTACGGAGTGTACACCCATAAGGTCCATGAACTCCCTGACTCTTATAGTGGTTTGTATTGGTAGTACTGGTGAAAGTACTGCTTGGTGAAAGTACTGCTTGTGGAAAGTACTGCTTGTGGTTTCCACTGATAAGCAGTGTTTCCACTGATAGGCAGTGTTTCCACTGAAGTGGTGTATCCACTGATAGTGCTATGAAAGTACTGATAAGCAGTGTTTCCACTGATAGGTTGTACTTCCACTGCAAGTGAAAGTACTGCTAGTGGAAAGTACTGCTTATGGAAAGTACTGCTAAATGGCAGTTACAACTTCTTTATGACCACATTTAATTGGTCATGTAACCACTAACGGCTATAATGGGGATATTTATGAGGCTATTAATGGGCCGATTAATACTCATAATTCCATTGGAATAGTTCAAGAGTAACCTCCTATATATAGGAGATCTGAACATGCATGAGGAACACACAGAAAACGTAAACACTTATTAGCAAAAGGGTTATAGAATTGTGCCTAATTCTCTAACTGCATTTGGTCTTATCCCAAGTAGATATTCGTGATACCCAGGCATTAGGGTCGAATAGTTTACTTTGGAAAGTGATCACACGATTCCAAGTGATATCCGGTAACCACCAAGTGGTATCTGTTACTACTAACAGTTTGTTTGTTTCTGTTGAAGAGTTGCACATTTCTGCTGAATTGATTATCTTCACCCTGCTTTGGGACGAATAACCACCAACACATAAGTCTTGTACTTGCAGAAGATGGGAGATAACAGGTTTACCATGTAAACATGTTGTTGCTACCAATTAGAATATGGCTTTAAATGGGCAACAAGTAGGAGCTGTAGAAACATGGGCTCATCCTTGTTACTATCTTCTCACTTGGGTGGCAATCTACCATCACCATGTCGAGCCTATAACTAGCAGCAAACATTGGGAAAAATAAACTGTGCCAACAACAATTGTTCCACCGGAATCCGAAACAAAGCCGCCTAGCTCAAGAGGTAGAAAAAGAGTTAGGATAGCTCCTGAAAGTGAAGAGATTGTGAAGAATGGTAAGCTGTCAAGGGCTTGGAAGAGTGTTAAGTGTAGTATTTGTGGCATTGCTGGACACAACCGGAAAACATGCCTAGGGTATGGTGGAGCTGAAAGTAGTCGAACTGCCAATAAGGGAAATGTCAAACATGTGCCTACTAAAGCTGCAGCAAAAAAAACACATCCTAAAGGTAACAAAGTAGCAGCAGATAAAGAATCTGAAGGTACAGGTGTTGTTGAAAGTCAAGTTAGTGCAGTTCAAGGAAATGGTGTTCAATCTGGAAATCAAGATCCAGCAACTGAAGATCCCATCATACATGATGCATCCCTGTCACAATCCCAACAACATCTAGATGAAGCAATTGCCGATCCCAGCATGCATGAGCAATCCCAGTGTCAATCCCAGCAACATGATCAATCCCAGTCTGATTCTCAACTGCAGTCAAGTGATGTTCAAGCAGTTTCTGCTTCAACCCAGCCTGCTACATGAAGAATGACTAGGCAGCAGGCTGCATTGGAAAGAATGATGGCCTCACCATAGGTCAATTCTATTATGTTAATTATCTAGATAATGTTTTATCTAGTTTATTTCCTATGGACAAGTTATGTACTCTAAAAACATATGTGTGTGTGTGTCTAACTGTAGTTCTCATGCTTTGAAAAGTATGCAATTTTATGCATTTGAAATTATATCCATTTGCATTAACTATGGAACCATGTCATTATTGTGTATTTTTATAGATTGACTAAGCTTGATGTGTGAATAATTTGCATCAAAAGTAACCAAAGCTAAACAGAACCTCATAAGAATGTTGACATTTAAAAGTCAACCCTAAACAAATTGCTAACCATCTGCATACCCATAAGGCATTGAAAATAAAAAACAAACCAAACTGAATACTTCATAACAACGTTACTACAATTCAAGATACTGAACATTAACCATCTCGCCTCATTACATAAAAGCTAAAAAAGTTATCCCAATGCATAAACAATCAAGAAAAACATCCAACTTAGCACCAGGTAAATCTTCCACTTCCACACATCACTTTCAGCAGCTACTAATCTTGCCTCAAGCTCATTTCTCCCCCTCAAAAGGCCTGGTATGATCATTCTTGAACGAGCACAGATTTCAGGATCATACCATATTATCCACCGACAAGAAGACCCCTATTCATGATTATGACAAGTCATTAAACAACCACCATTGTTACAATGTACTTTGCTGCTTGCAAAAACAAACTAACACAATAAATATTAAGACGCACTTACTTCAACAGGACAACCAAAGAATCGACGCCCTGGGTTGGCAGAGGTCCACGAAGTGTGAATAATAGCTTGCTTACCACACCAGCAACGTACCATCTTGAAACAATTATCGTTTTGTAGAAGACTGTTTTTGTAGGATAGTTTAGGGATGGATGATAAATGTCGACCAAACCGTATTACACAGACATATACTAGCTACAAACACTGTACAACGGTTTCTATTTAGTACGCTACAGTGAAAGACGGTTTTGCCCTCACCAACATAACGTTGACAACGGCATTATTGGTCAAGGGACGAGTTTGGCATATAAAGCCCTTGTTTTGGACCTCCTGCGATGATAATGCCCAGATTTGTCCCAACGCGAAGCGCAATAACAAGTTTAGAGACCAACCGTGTATTTTAATCCTTCCTTTTTTTTTTAGCTAAACGAACCACAATAATCCATTCCAAACGATCTCAAGTAAATACTATTGAAATCTTTACCAAAAAAAGGAAATACTATTTGAAATCTTTACCAAAAACAAATGCCGAATAGGAATACAAAATCACGTGACGCAATATTCCAAAAATACCATATTCTAGTTCAAAGGCTACTCAAATATAAAAGCCCAATAAACTAGTCGATTCAATAGAAACAAAAACAATATAGTTTTTTTTTTTTTTTTTTTTTTTCCTTCTTCTTCTAACCAAATTAAAAGAAATTCATAAATCTCAAAACGATTCCAACAAGATGACGAAATCAACCAAAAAACCAATTTAGGATAAAATATAAATCAAGCTCTAAACGATTTTTTTCTTTTCTTCATTGCTAAACAAACCTAACTTTAATACATTAATTAATGAATTATGTAATTATATATGTCATACCTCAACAATTTGGGCTTAAAATCAAACTATATTAATACAAATCTAGTACAAATACTAATATCAATATAATACAAATAAACCCACTAACACAAAAGTGTGTGAGTGCGACTCATTTTAATGTTTTTCTTCTTGTAACACTTGACCAAAACAATATATAACATTATAACCTCGTATGTTCCATTTAGAAAATTAGCACCTATAAGAAAAAGTAGAACTAGTGAAGACCCTTTTAACACTCCAAAAACAAGTTTATTTTGTTTTCTAAGAAAAAAAAAAAAAGAAAACAAATCAACAATCCATTTAACATTTAGTGAATGACTAAATTACCCTTCTTGTAGAATAGTAACTAACTAGTAAGTGAGAAACGACCTAACCATGGTTAGAGGAAATTAACCAAACTCATACCATACCCATCCCTTTAAAAGACACCTCTCTGTTGAGTCTTCTATGAATTCAACTCCCTCATTCTTTTTTTCCATTATTCTCTCTTTACAACAAAATTGCTTAAGAGAGAAAAAAGTTACACAAGATAAGTAAATTCATAGAGATTGTAGATTTTTGTCTAATTTAGAGCAACAATGGCAGTATCTCTTAGTTTTTTCGGGCTTGGGCTTTGCTCATTGCTAGTTCTCGCAATTTTTGCTCCTGTTAATGCCACTTCCAGGTAACTCGATCGATTCGATACAATGTGAATTATATCTTTTATTGTGTGAGTTAGTACTTCTACACCATTATGGATTTGATAGCTTGAACATTTTTACAAATTTTAGCAATCTTGTAAAAAGCCGAGTCACATTTTTATTAGCTTTTATGAATCTGCTCAATAATGTAGAGATATTAACTTTGTGCCTCAAGTCAAGTGCATGATTATTCAGAAATGTTAAAGTTTATCCAGACAATTAAATTATTGATATTTAATGTTACGTACATTCATTTAGTTAGGAGATTATATATGCTTGTTCAAGTTTACTCATGATATGCTCTAGAATTACGTAAATTCATAAATAATTTGGAAATTTGGAGTTTTGTTACGAATACTAAAGTCGAGTTTGAAACACAGGACAAGCGAAAACATTGCCATCGAAAGAAATCATACCGCGGTTGATGATCCAGAAATGGTGGCTTCCATGGTTGACATGTGAGTCTATTCTCTTATCTCTTCCCCATGTTCATGTGTTCATACGTGATAATTAGAAAAGGACATGCATACATATATAGTATTACATTTCTGCTATCTATATTGTTAATGATCATTGATTATAAGAGTATAGAGAAAAAGTACAATACGCGTAACATGTTAAAACGTATTGTAAGCACCAATGCTAAAAGTCTGAAAGGGAAGCGATTTTCACACCATAAAGTACAAATAGTTCGTATAAGTAAATCTTTATGGTGTAAAAATCGCTCCCTTTTTGAAAAAGCATCACATCATCACGTACCTTGTACGACTTTACCAAACAGTACTACGACGTCACCTATTGTATACCCCACCTTCTATCAATCCTCACAAACCTTGTTGGATATACCAAACTCGTAACAACGACAAGCACGTTACAAGTTATAATAGCACGAATACGTGGGCCTTATTAGAGAATTTAACATTTCTTGTCAAAATGTTCTGTTCTGCTAATCAGTCTCGTCTATTTTTCATAATCATTTTGATGCATGTTATGTGACTTGATGCATGTTATGTGACTTCATGCAAATCTTGTGTTCAACTTCTAGCTAGCATTGTTCTACTACCTCCTTGTTAGACTAGTGTATACTACGTATGCCTCATTCACGTGATTTAAGTAGGTGATTCACATACATTGTCTACCTTTTGACAATTTCTCAGGTTCTTACGTCAAAATGAGTTTTTACTTCAGTGAAAAATATTTATCCACGAAATCTATATACACCCAATTTAAATCGAAACATATAGAATGACATGACATGATTAGTTTGAGTTGATATTAGTGTTATTAGCACCATACGAAATATAAAATCTCCATCCGTTTCAAATTAAATGTTTACATTCATATTGTATATAGTTTAAGAGAAAACGGGTATTTAAGATATTAACTAATAAAATTTCATTCTTACCTACGGAAAATAATATTATTGGAACAGAGGAAGTAAGGAAAATAAAGGGGACATAGAAATAGAAATTTCATAAAAAATCATGTTTTGGGTTGCAGTTGCTTTTATGCACAAAAAAGCAAACAAGTGCTACCTTTCCTACTAACCAGGCACATAGTTGCGAAAATTAGTTTGACTGGTAAGAAAATTGCCTAATCTTTTTGGTAATATTGCATACAGTACTCAAATAAATATCCTCTAGTTTATAAAATGTTACAATAATTTAATTAGTACAATTTTTTTATGGATACACATTTGTTCTCATTTAGAGACTTACTTGCTAGATCACTTAATTAATGCTTAATGACATGTTGGTAAGTTGAAAACAAATAAATAAATTAACCATAAGATTCATTGAAAATGCAAATTTATAAAATCCCAAATTAATTTTTTAGGTATGTTGCTTGAAAGGTTGTGAATTTCTTCTTTTGGCTCTTGTCCATCCCCTGTTTTATTTCTTCAACTTTTTTTAGTCCCATGTTTCATGCCTTGAGTTTCAGAAAATAAACAGCCTTTTTCCTAGTGGAGCTTTTTCTTTGTTTTATTCCATTTAACCAAACAATCTACATGGAATAAAGTTGTTTAAACATGGTTACATGTGTTATATAAACTAATTATATGTATGACTGTATGTTATTTTACATCTTGTATATAAGAAACACCCTTATCATACCCACATTATTGATAAATAATTAACCATACCAAATGGCCTAGTGTTAAGGTCACTCGTCTCCTTACAAGAGGTAAAAAGTGTAAACATCGTTAGTTGTGTACATTTGAAGGTGGTCAGAGACGAGTCGGAAAACAGTCTTTAGCATCAACCAAATAAGACCGCACGCATGTTAGTGAAAAAAGCTTGTCCTCCCGCATAAACTAAATAGGAAAAACCTCACCCGTTCATTATTGATATATGATTAGTGAAGACATGCAAATAGGGTAAATTTATATCGTCTTCACATGTTACCATATTTATCCCAGACAGTCTATCTTGCTTGCATGTACATTTAATTTGATTGCAAAATGCCATCTCTCAACAGTTTAACTCTGTCCCACAAAATGTACCCTTTGGTCTCCAAAAAATTATCAGATCTAGCTAATCTTGTTCAAATCCCTGCAAAGTCTCGTGGAACATTTTTATTAGTCACAGTTCCATGTTCATATTTAATGAACATGTTTCCGCAATGGTATGTTGGTGCTCAGGGACATATAGCGTGGCTTAAATTTATGTGAAAATGCCTTCTAACGTAAAAAAGGCAAACACTCGCCCTTCTCGGATAATCTGAATAAGAAAAACTTCATAGCTTCTCACATCAAGTAGTCTTCTCATTTGATCATGATAATATACAACGTGACGCCAAAATCTCAGGTTTGATCGTGACCCTGATATATGTGACATGTCTAATGTACACGTTAGGCGATTTACATGATCTATGTTGACAGTGAAACCGGTCAGCGGGTTAACCTCGTAATAGTGACATTTCCAATTTATGTTAAGACATTTCACCTCACCGACGTTACATCTATCAATTATTGTTGTTGTTGTCATACCTTTGCATTTAATTTGGTAGCAAGAAAATCATGTTGTTTCCGTATAGACCGTATGAATTCATCTTTTCCCAGAATAATTTAATGTTGACCCACCGCTAATATAGTTGACCCCTTTATAAATGGACTACTCGTATTACTATTTATTACCACTTGTTTTTTACCTTCTCATTCGAACTAGATTTGATAGTTACTACTCACGGATACAATGTGCAAGTGAATAATTATATGTCCTCCAATTTTTTTTTTTTACCAATCGACATCATACCGACAATATGATATTTCTAGGTTTATATCTTTTCTTGTGAAATGACTATTAAAAAAGTACGAGTATATCAGAAAGATATTTTAAAGATTTCCTTTTGTTAATTCTAGTTCACCCCTATATACAGTACAATTTATTAGAATTGCTGCCTTCAATGACAATTTGATGATGACAAACATCAAAATGACTAACTCTATGTCTTCTTTACATAAAAAAAAAAAAAAAAAAAAAAAAAAAAAATGATGTTTAAAAGATATAGTTTCCTATCATTGTAAAACTAGGGTTTACGGCTAGGGGATTCTCTCTGATACCATGCAAAAATGAATTATGTCTTATATCTGAATAACGAGTCTCGGTACAATATAAATAATAACAAACCAACATACTGGGCTTATCCTGTCATAAACTAACATGGGCCTAATGTAATATAATGATCCGCTAACAATAATAACATTTTGATGATGACATAAATTAGTGATAAAAATATGTTAACTATGTTCAAAGCCTAGGATATAAGTTTGGTTTATGATAAATTTGAAATACTTGCCTTCAATGACATTTGATAAGTTCTGGTGGTTGGGCTTCTATTATTGGGCTGTGTCATGGAAGCTAAAAGCCCATGTACATGGGTTTTTTTTTTTACTCCTTATTTTTTTATTTCATATTAAACATTTTTTATGTTAAAGTTATTACGGAGTATATTATAAAGAATTGGTTTGCTGATTTTAGTATAGAACATATAAATTTCTAAACAATGAATGTTGTTTATAAAACATGCAGGAGCATTCATAATAGCACACAAAGAAGAAAATTGGGCTTCTTTTCATGTGGAACAGGGAACCCAATGGACGATTGCTGGCGTTGTGACCCAAACTGGCAACGTCACCGCAAGCGTCTAGCAGATTGTGCAATAGGGTTCGGACGCAATGCAGTTGGTGGTCGTGATGGTAGGTTCTATGTTGTAACCAACCCAAATGACGATGATGCAGTAAATCCACGGCCAGGAACTCTAAGACACGCAGTAATTCAAGACAAGCCTTTGTGGATTGTCTTTAAACGAGACATGGTTATTACCTTAAAACAAGAACTGATCATGAACAGTTTCAAAACAATCGATGCTCGTGGAGTTAATGTTCATATTGCAAACGGTGCGTGTATTACAATACAATATGTAACGAATATTATTATCCATGGTCTGCATATACATGATTGTAAGCAGACAGGGAATGCTATGGTTAGAAGCACCCCGTCTCATTATGGTTGGAGAACGATTGCTGATGGTGATGGGATTTCATTATTTGGAGCGAGTCATGTATGGATTGACCATAACTCGCTATCCAACTGTGCTGATGGGCTAATTGATGCCATCATGGGTTCAACTGCTATTACTATATCTAATAACTTATTCACCCACCATAACGAGGTACTCAATATTACATTTTGGCATGAACTGAAATTTGAAATCACATGAAATTCTAATTTGTTTTTTCGGCTTCACAGGTTATGCTATTGGGTCACAGTGACTCATATACCCGAGACAAGGTTATGCAAGTGACGGTTGCCTACAACCATTTCGGAGAAGGTCTTGTTCAGAGAATGCCAAGGTACAGAGCAAGTTTATGCATGAAATTAGTACCTTTCTTATATCAGTTAAAGCTAATGCATAAGCATTATGCATTAGGTTGTACTGAAAAGGGAAACGGGTTAAAAGTTTCCTAAAATGTATCTTTTGGTATAGAGTATTTGAATTCCTATTTTTATGTATCTGACGCATCAAATATGCAGGTGTAGACACGGTTATTTCCATGTTGTAAATAATGACTACACACATTGGGAAATGTATGCTATCGGTGGCAGTGCAAATCCCACAATTAACAGCCAAGGCAATAGATACCTTGCTCCTTCTAATCCTAACGCCAAAGAGGTATTCATATACTCATACAAAACAGAATCATGGATCCTGTTTCTAGAAAAAAAAAAAAAAAAAAAAAAAATACTAATTATGAACTGAACTGGTGTAAAACAGGTGACAAAGAGAGTCATAACAAGCGGGAAATGGAAGCATTGGAATTGGAGATCAGAAGGAGACTTAATGTTGAACGGTGCATACTTTACACCATCGGGTGCAGGAGCAGGAGCCAGTTATGCTAAAGCTTCAAGCTTAAGTGCAAAACCATCTTCTGTGGTCGCCACTCTTACCTCAGGTGCTGGTGCCCTTGTCTGCCGCCGTGGTAAGCAGTGTTAAAAAAAAAGATTAACACCAAAGAAAGCAAACTTCTATTTCTATAGCATCACCAGTCCCCTAGAATTACAATTATTTGAGCCGGTGCAACCATCCACCGGTCTACTTCCCATTGTTAGAAGTTCAACCTCGGCCCCGCCACACTGGACAGGCACAGAAGCGTTGTTCTCCCTCACGTCTCCAAATTAATAATCTTTTATTTTTACAGTATAGGCCTACCATCTTTGTAAATTTATGCAAATGATTTATGCACATTGAATATGAGATATATAATCTTATTTTTAGAGCTTGAATGTGTGAGTTAAGGGCATTAAGACATTTCACTTTTGAATATGAGGATATATAATCTTATTTGTAGTGCTCGAATAGTTGAATGTGTACTAAGTTAAGGGCATATTATTAGACATTTCGGTTTCGTCACATATCTAGTACAATTGTTACATAAATGACAATTAATCACAAAGGAATTCATACAATTTTTGAACTAAAAATATGAACTAAAAATCAAGATAAAAAAGGCGTACCAACTCCACTTCTTGTTTCAGTAGGGCTATACAATGCTGATCTATCATGCGGTCTATTCTCCTCCAACTGCATAACAACCTCATCTAGTCATCTATCAAGAGTCTAACAGATACAACCGGAGAACAACATCCCATAGCAAGTTTCAACGCTTGCACGACCCCAGTCGTCCATTGGACTCCTTATCCCCTTCAAAATCTCCACATCAAAAACCTTTATAGTCATTTCCTCTAACACCGCTGCTTTTACTACTGAAGGCAAATCAATATAATCTCTATTTTCCCTGGTTTCTTTCCTAACAAAATTTCTAACAACTGGCTCCCAAAAGCATACACATCCGTTCTTGAATTGGAATTTTTTTTCACATTATGAAGATCTGGTGCTTTGTAGTTTGTATCCTTCTGCTTTTACAAGTTTTACGATTTCGTTGGCTATTGGTGGGACCATTAGTTTGTAGAGCCGGAAATCTGTGAGCCTAGCCACAAAAAGTCATCCAAAAGTATGTTTATTGACCTCACATTGCCATGTGTAATAGGGTTGGTTTTCTCCACAGTGAGACCAACGTTTGTTCAACAAGTGATTTTGATTCGACATAAGTTTAATTTGGTTTTTGACTGCGCAAAGTGCAGGGGTGTTTGGAATAGCGTATGTATGCAGAAATATATGAAACAGCAAGATGTATAAACAAAGTGTATTGATGTTAAATTGTGATACCTTGTTTGTACAGACTCTAAAACATTATATACTTCATGAAACGTTGCCAAGGAATGGCAGTTATACCGTTTCAAAGAAGTCAAACGACACAAACTAACCTAACTGTCATAACTATCTATTTTGACCCATTATGACCCAATTCGACCCAGCCCATTATACAAGAGTTTCCAGGCTTTGTACAGGACGAATTTACATACGAATATACATACGGAGTAATACAATACTAAACATAAGTCAAATCTAAATGCTTAATACATTACTATCAACATTTCGATACCCATACGTAGATATGCAAGTCCATTGACTATTGGCAACGCAATCTTGTGCCGCCATGCCCAGTTTAATACTGGTTTCACTGGTATCGATTCTGCAGAAAGCCACAGACCAAATCCATTTACGGGAAAATCATCACTATCCAAGCAACACAGTGAATTCACAGCAGTGTAAAGAAGTGACCTAATTTTTTAACATCTTGCTTTGATTTTAATCGCAGACAAACAATCAATCTTGGCTTCTTGCATAGGAGCCAACAAATTATGGTTCTTTACTTTTTAATGTAACTAACCATCATTTATACAAAAACGGCATAAACCCATATGGTACTGTCTTTTTTATGGGGTAACAAGGACTGTTTATCAGCTTATTTTTTTAGCAGAATAGCAGTGGAGTGAATCACTAGCACTCTATCAATTATAATCTATGACAAAAGAAATAGAATACAAATAACACTGCACATACCAGCCACGTAAAAGTTCATGCAGATTTCGTTTCGGTAAATAGTCATGACCAACTCTTCCCAATTGTTTAATCACAATCATAATTCATACAAGACCTCAAATCATTACAACTCCCTTCCCTCAACAACCTCAAAAGCAATTGTCCCACCATCCGAAACAGTGGCGGAACTTGACCATTTATTTTGGGGGGCCGAATCGAGGATTTGTTTATAACCTCAACTAAATTACCCCTAAAACCTATGTTGGGATATGAAAGTGCTGAAGATTGACAGAGTATTACAGAAAGATAAAGTACTGTAAACTATAAAGTACCGGAAATGTCAAAGAGTCAATGTACTGCTTAATGATAAAGTCAAAGTACTGCATACGAAGTCAAAGTACTGCAAGATCAAAGAACTGTATTATTCGTTTATAGAAAGTCTTGTAATTCTAGAATATTCTATGTTAGATTACTTGACGTACAAGGATACAAATTGTAAACCGACTAGGGTATCCTTGAGCCTATAAAAGGACCCCTAGATTGGCATAATACGTACGTGATTTTATTAGAGTTTTAGAGAAAAGTTCGATATTATTAGAGTTGTTAAAGATCTGCATAATAAGCAGAGTTAGAGTTATTAATAAAATCGTTTATTGTTAAAGTTATTCTTCTTAGCTTTGTTAAGTAAATTCCGCATACTTAATAGAGTTTGCTCAGTGTTTCTCTGTTAATAACTTAGGATTTATCCGAGGTTATTAAACCTTAACAAGCTATTTAAGTTAGTTTGGTTAGAGTACATCGATCCAACAAGTGGTATCAGAGCTTGTGTGGAAACTCTGACTAAGAAGAAACCCTAAAACCTACAACAGAACCTAAAGATGTCGACTGATTCTGTTCCACCACCTTCCATCACCTCAATGAGGATTCCTGTAATCAAGAAGGGCGGATATGACTTATGGTGTATGAAGATGAGGCAGTACATTGCCATTACAGACCATGCTCTATGGAATGTAATTGTCAATGGTAATGAAGTTGTTCCAGAACCTGTAGACATTCCTGGACAACCTAAAGCACCTAAGGCAGTCTTACCAGCAACAACCTTAAGGAATCAAGAGAACGCACTCAATATTCTCTTGTCTGCCATTCCAGATGGTCATCTTCTCAAGTTTCATGATGCTAAAGATGCTAAGCAGCTCTGGGCTGCTCTCAAGACCAGATTTGGAGGGAATGAAGCTTCTAAGAAGATGCACAGAAATCTGCTGAAGCAACAGTTTGAAACTTTCACTGTAGGTGAAAGAGAGAGTCTTGATGCTGCATATGATAGGTTTCAAAATCTCCTAAATATGTTGGAGTTATACCAGGCAGAAGTTTCAGTTGAAGATGCTAATCTGAAGTTTCTAAGGAGTTTGCCATCTACATGGCATGTGATAGCTACAATGATTAGAGGACAACCAGGCTTAGATGTTATGGACTTTGATGATCTCTACAATCATCTGAAGGTATATGAGCATGAGATGAATGGTCAAACAAGTTCTAAGTCACACAATATTGCTTTTCTATCATCTGAAAAGAGGGGCAGTACTTCCACCAAAAGTACTGCTTCTCCAACTCAAAGTACTGTGCCTCAAAGTACTGTGTCGTATACTGCTCCCACCTATGCTCAGCAAACCTCAACACCTACTACTATGCACTCAGATGAAGTTGTGTGCTCCTTCTTTGCACAACAAGCTAGTTTACCTGTAGTTTATGAAGAAGATCTCTCCCAGATTGATGAGGATGCTTTAGAAGAGATTGATATCAGGTGGCAAGTTGCTTTGATCACTGCAAGGATCAAGAAGTACATGAAGAAAACTGGAAAGAGCATTGATTTCAAACCAAAACAGGGGATAACTTTTGACAAATCCAAAACTGAATGCTTTAATTGTCAAAAGACTGGACACTTTGCAAGGGAGTGTAGGTTTGCTAAGTATCAAGTAAACAGGATGACTGAGAAACCAAAGCTGGAGCTAAAAGAAATCCCCATTACTGAAACAAAGGCTTTGGTTGCTCAATAAAATTTGTCAGAAGTTGACTGGAGTGAAGAGTTTGATGATGAACCAGTGACTTATTGTATGGTAGCAGTGGAAGAAGCAGTTGAAGATTCGGTAGAAGAATTGGACTGGAGCACTGTTTTTGATGAGGAAGTTGATCATGCTATTTTGGAATCTGGAGATGGGTATGGAGGATTTGACTGGAGCTTGGAGTGTGAAGATGATCCTGTTCTACTTGCAATAGTAGCTACTTCACCAAGTTCTCAAATTGTCATGATTTCTATCAAAAACTGCTAAATAATTATGTGTTTGAAAGAGATAATTGTGTTAAGGCTAGGTCTGAGGTAGCAGGTTATCAAATAACCTTAGAGTCAATGGAAGCCAAAATTATAACACATGAAAATAATGAAATGGCTTGGGCTGAAAAATATGAACAACAGGATTACCAGTTAAAACTTAGTGAATGGAAACTAAACTGTAAAATTGCTGAAATTGAAAAACTCACTAAGGAGAGATATGATTTGTTAGCAAAGTTTGATGCCTGGAAAGAATCTGGTCTGTCACATGTTACTTATGTTCAAAAACAGAGAAGAGCATACATTAGAACTGGCTTAGGTTTTGGTATGGACTTTGATAACATAGAAGAAAACACATCTAGTGATAAGGATGCATGTGATTTTGAGGATGTAACCATGATTAGTCCGTTTTCGTACACAAGATATTTTCCGAAGAAATACAAAGATATGTATTTCCCGGGTCGTTCTCCCAACGAGGGATGAATGGAGTAAACAACTCACGTCGCGTGATTCGGGATTTGAATGGGAAATAAGGAATTTTGGGTTTTCTAAACTACGGTGCGAGGGAAAGAAATAAAAAGAAATTAAAACTACAGAATCTATGATGCAAGCAAGGAATTTAACGAAACGTAAATAAAATGCAACTACGTCTAAATTATATCCTAAAAATGCCTAAAATTACTTTTACTTCTAGAAATGCAAGTTGAAAACTATATGAATTAAAACTATTTTTTAAGATTTTTCTGGATTTTATTAAAATTAAAAACTAATTTTTAACTTTTAAAACTAAATTAAAATACTAAAAATTATGAAAATCATAGGGAAAAATATGAAACTATTTTTATAAAATCTAAAATATCCTAAGAGAATTTTCAAAACTATTTTTTTATTTTTCTGATTATTTTTTCTATTTTCTATGAATTTAAAACTATTTAAATCTAATTAATTAGCTAAAAATTACAAATAAGCTAGGAAAAATCTAGAAAAATTATTTTTTTGCTTTTTGTATTTATCTTAATCTATGAAAATTGAAAATTTATTTTTTGGAACTTTTTCTGATTTAATTGCAATAAAAGCTATTTAAAAATGACTAAAAACTGTTTTAAATAGTGAAAAATACCAAACAGTGACCAAAAATTATGAAAAACTCAGGAAAATTCTAAAATATTATTCTAAAGCAATGAAAAATATAAAACACTATGCTTATGTGTAAGAAATGAGAGCTGTAGTGCAACTGACTAGCAAATAAGCTACTAACTATAAGCTAATAAGCACATTAAGCTACCAAACTTTAACTGAGGCTAATTTATACTAAAGCTAATCAATATCTACTAAATCCAGCTACTCCTAACCTCTAATCAGCAGACTACCAAGATTGATGCTAACTGATTATTCTATCCAAACAGGTCTAGACCCTACTGTTTGAGCTTATCCACAGGCTTATCAGGAGAGCTTAAGTGAAAACCAGATATGTAGTCTTCAAGACCACCAAGAAAACTACAACTGGACCAATTTTGAGACCCTAATAAGCTGTATAGAACCCTGTGCAAAGGCTGCAAGGTTTGAAGAAAACAAGTTTTGACATGTTTTTGACTTTTGAAAACAGTTATGAAGTTTGACTTATTTGAGATTTGAGATCAAATGATGAACTGAAATTGATGAATAATGATGAAATACAACTATAGCAAGCTAGTTTATCAAATTCTACACCTATAAGCAAGATTTGAGCAACTGATTCCAACAGATTAGAGATCAAGAGCAGATTTATAGTGATTTTGACTTTCAGACCAATTTTATGCAAATAAACCACTAGAATGATTATAACTACACTACTAGAGATTAATGCAACATGTTCTAATCAGTGACTAACATCCTAACTCAGATTTGACAAACAATCCAAACACCACTTTAACAAATCAAACAAACTTATTAAGCTATCTACTCCTATTCCTATTTATGCAGAGATCAAAACAGGTGAATTCCTAAGATTCTAAAGCTAAAATACCACTGAATCAAGTATCAAACACAATCAAACATCAACATAAACATACTTGCATTCATGACAGTTTTGAAAATGGAATGGATCACAACTTACTTGAAGTCTAGCATAATTTGAGCATTATAACAGTACCAAAATCAATCCCAAACACTGAATTAAACCCAAATAAGCATCATTTCAACCCATTTCCATCTCTGAACCAATATAGAGCACCACAGTTGACTTTCGTTGACCAAGATTATGCTTGTTTGTAATGGATGAAATGAAGCATATTAAACACAAAATAAGCTCATAACAGCTATGAAGAGCTTGTATGAGCTTATTGAACCATTGAAAACACTTTATTCAGTACTCAAATAGTGAAATGCAAGATCAAAGTAAAACTTGGAAATTTTTATTAAAACTGAAATGAGATTACAAAAGGTTTGAGATTACATTAAAACTTAAAGATAATAAACTTAGAATACTGAAAATGCTGAAAACTAAACATGAAACTTAATTGAAAAGGAAAATAATGCACGAATACAATGTGAAGCTAAGGGGTCTATTTATAGCTGGAATTCAGTCTTGGATTCTTGATTGGAAGAGCCTAGAAGGCTTATCCTTATCCTCAGCCCTCTGATTCATTATCTCCAATCAAAATGCTCCAATTCACCAAATGAGGTGTTTCATCCAATGAGAGAGCTCCAATTGGCCACGATGGCAGTTTGGTGACACCCATGTGTCAGACGTGTCAGATAAGCCTTCTAGAAGGTTGTGAGATTCTTAGTACGAGGTTGGGATCATTGGTAAATGGTGGTAATTGGGTAAACGGGTGGATTTGGGTAAAAGGGCGCGTTTGGATTTGTTTAATATAGTTTGAGTGTTTGACTGGGTTTTGGGTGGGTTGACCTGGGTAAAAGGTGGGTATTCGGGTTGGATATATTAAACCGGGTATAAGGTTATGAGATGGATTGGACCGGGTATAGCTTTGATATTGGGCCGTGGGTCTTTGTTGGATTTAGGATATAATGGATTGGATTTGGACTAGTTAAGTGATCCAAGTCATATTTAAAGGACCAAAGTTGTATATTCTGATTTCCAAGGGACCAGAGGTGTAAATCTGAAACTATTCATCAAGGACCATTCTTGTCAATCTTCAAATAATCCAGGGACTGATTTTGCAACTTCTGAAACTTGAGGGATTACTTTTGCCAAATGCTCAAAGATGAGGGACTGATCTTGACATTTCTTCAAACTTGATTAAAACTTCCAAAAATCATCCTCAGAGAATAAAATCTTCAAAAATGCACAATCTCGAACTTCTGGCTCAGCTTAAACTCTCTTAATCTCTCGTGCTCGGATTTACGTCTGATTTGGCTTCTTTTTGCGTGTTTTGACATATCCGTACCTGCACAAGCACAAACTCAAGAAAACCACAAATATTAGCAATAAACAGCTCTTTCTTGGTTATTTTGGGTTTATTAGATAAAGAAATGATATGTGTTTTTGCACATATCAAAATACCCCAGACGAGACCATTGTCGTGTCCTCACGCAATGCAATCAACTTACGCTTCTAAAACCAAGGATTTCAATCTCTTTCTACTAAACCTATGAAGAAGTAGCAAAGATTCCTCAAAAGAGATTAAGAAAGCCTTAATTCTAAAAACGCCCCGTTTACCTTTTAAATTCTCATGTAGATATTACGATTAAGCACATTCCGGTTATGAATGACGGTTTGTTGAACTTTCATGTCGATCAATAACTCCAACATTTTTCAAACGACACGTTAGGATCACTGAGTAGAAAACACAACACAGCGTGAAGTGACCATACGGATAGAATACATCGTCCCTGATTTTTCACAAGTCCCAAACTAAGCGTAAAATCGAAATCATTGTTAAATATGACTCTAGATGCTAACACTACCCATGGAAGTTACTTGTGTATTTACCTTTTGTTCCCATTTTCCTATTTTCCTCTAGAATTTTTTATTTTTGTGAGAAATGAATTTCTTCAAATTTCTCGTTTCGATAACTTTTATTCCGATAAAGATATAAAGCTAAGTCGATAATTAGTTATCCATCTTCTCTCAAGAACCATTGTCCCAAAAATGAGGTCCACATCAAGGAATTTTTATTCACTTATACTTTTGACTTCTTCTTTTTCTTTTTTTTCTTTTTTTTCTTTTTTTTTTTAATTTTTCATTTTCATCATCATTTTTTTTTTTTTTTTTTTTTTTTTGCATGAACTTTTACTTGTATGAGCTATGAACTACGGAGCTTCACGGGGTAATTCCAAGACTATAGGCTTCATGAAATGAGGATCCCGGCTGGCTAGGCTAAGACCTCACTCAATCCCGGCTAAAGATCCAAGGGTCCGATCTCGACACCGCAGCTCATAACTTTACTTATTACTTTTCACTTATCACTTATTGCTTATTTATTACGGATCCTTGATGTGTACCCAATTTTTAAAACAAAGATTCTTTTAAGAAGATAAAGAACTAACTATCGTCAAAAACTCAACATCTCTAATTATTTATTAGACAGATATGGGGGTGAAACAATTTTGTGGGAACAAAAAGCCATAAGTACCTTCGATGGGCTCTAAAGAGAACCAACTACTCCACGCTTAGCATCTAAACTCATAAGTAACTCTATCATTTCTCGATCTCTGCAAATTTAAAATCCCAAATAATGAGATCCGCGGATGCTTAGCCGATAATTTTATTATCTATGGTTAAGGGAACAAGCTAGGGCTCAACACGCCTGGTCAAGTCAGAATTCTATTCCTACTCTCACCAGCGGAAAGTCAACAAGGTGTCAAAACATATATTAACTTAGCAAATGCTTCGTCTAATGAAATCAAGTCATGCATATTTAAAGTCACTCAGGGAAACTTGCAAATTCTTGGCCTTGTGAGCTAGAATTCGCATTTTATAGTTTCTTGTCTAAGAGACTAGCAAACTTTTCAATCAAAAAGACTTAACAAAAGCTTACAAAATTTTTTAAATTTTTCTCATTTTTGCACAATTTTTCATTTTCTAAGGAAAAACGGGGTTGCGAGAGTATACGACGAAAAACAAGCAAGTGCGGTCAAATCAAATCGAAGATTACCCACCCCAGACTAAAACGAAACATTGTCCTCAATGTTTAAAGGTAAGGGTAATAACGAAAATCTAAAAGCTGTTTATTAAGTATGCTAGAAGATAAACGTTAGTCGATAAGATTTAGGATATCGGATTTCCATAAGCAACGATCATGAAACTCGAGTGGAGAAAAGACAAACTTCGAGCACGAGAGTCTTCATATCGGGAACATCCTATACACAACATCACAAACAACCAAACACGAGAAATCGAAGAGGCTAACCCCTTCACGTCACTTATTAGAAAATAGAAAGAAGATAGAGATAAGCATGGGGTGCCTCCCACGAAGCGCTACTGTTTTTCTTCACCGAGTCGCTAGCCTGACTCGTCCCCGAATTCATTTGTCCTTGGGGAAGAAAGTGGTAGAGATACCAGGGTCAAAAACGGTGTCCTCATTCCCGAAGGAATGAGACTGGGCGGGATGGGTGGAGAAGAAAGTGTCGGGCTGCAGCACATAAGGTATATTATGAAAGAATGATCCATCATCCGGCGGTTTAGCGGGCGGACGAAGGGATGACGGATTACAATGAGAATACTCCAAGAAAGACGGGAGCTCATAGTAAGGAGGTGAAAGCTTAACAATGATGGCATCCAAGAGAGGATCCTTTTCTCGAACAACGTTTTTAGCAAGAAGCTTATCAATGAATATCCCCTGTTTAAAAATTTTGTCTTCACATGCGGGCTCAACGGGATACGTGATGGTGGACTCATAAGAGAGAGGAGAGTCAAGAACAACCATATCCCCCTCGGGATCAATCACAGCATCCTCAATACCCGGTGGTATCAAGTCATCAATCGCATCCTCAATGATCGGGTCATTCGTCAGAATATCGGAAATCTCGTTCAAAACTTTGCTCTCATCAACCTCGAAGTAGAATCGCTCAAGAATCGAAGGATAAACATCTGCCATAGTGGGATTGCCACTAATATCTTCATCAAATCGGAAAGTCTCAAGCTCGGGAGAGAAATCACTATCTTTAACGGAGATAGGAGGCGAACTTGAATTATCGTTTAAGGCTTCAATTTTGGAAATGAGAAGATAAACATTCGACAATGTTTCTCGTAATGCTTCATCCTCGATCTCAATATCATTAAGCTCAATCTCTTCATCTTCCGGCTCAAGATCATTTTCTTCTGCTATATGGACGGGCTCAAAAGGTAAATCGTCGATAAAGTCGATGTCTCCATAAGACTCATCATCGGAATCGGAGAACATCTCAACATGATCATTTGAAATATCAAGAGAAGGCTCATCACAAATATCATCAACCTCGGACTCAATAGGGATTGGAATAAGGACCTCAGCAATATACGATTCCGTTTCCGGAATGATGCTAAGATGCTCATCCCCCATTATGAGAGAGTCAACGGGTTCAACAATAGTCGAAGAAATATGATCATCGACCTCTTCCAGAATGACGTCACTTCTCTCAACCGGCGTGAGAGAAGGGGAAGGGTCGGAAATGAAAGGCTCAGAGATGAAAGAGGGATCGTATTTTGAAGATTCCGGAGATGGGACAAATGGTGTGCTCTGAGAGCTAGCAAGTTCCACCACTTCCGTTGTGGTCTCCGGTTCTTTCTGTTTAGTGATCATTATAAGCTCATAATTTCGTTCTGTTTTGTTGTAACTCGACAAACTTGTAACGGTGAATCGTGAAAGATAAGGATCGATTCTAGAATTCTTCAGATTAGAGTCGAGAGTATAAACGGGAGTCACCTCGGGTTCAGAAATATATTCCAACTCCCTCATCGGAGAGGGAGTAGGAATCGAGGGTTCATCAAGATTATATTTCAAAATTTTTGACAAGGCTTCAAGTTTTTCAATGTTGTTAATAAAAGCACGACGTTCAAAGAAATCGTCTCCGTAACCCTCGGTGGGTTCTTCGAGTTGCTCCGAAATGGTGTGATCGTCTTCCATAACTTGAACGGGTTCCTCATTAACACATTATCGAGCTTGAATGTGGCTTAATAAAGTTTGAAGCATGCTTTCAATGTTGTTTTGACGTTGATTAAATCGTTCTTCAAAATCGATGGAAACGTCCTCGACACCCCCGGTGGGTTCTTCCAAAGGGCAACACATACAAGATTCGCGATAAAATCCACACACTTTGCAAAAACAACGTTCACAAAGTGAATCATCTTTTAACAAATCTCTACAATTAAAGCAATAAGGTTGAAAGAAATTTTGAGACTCCATGAGAATTAATCATAAAAGAGGGATAAGAGAAAAGAATTATTAAATCAGAGGGTAAAGAAGAATATTTTTGGGTTTTTGATAAAAACAAACATAAAAGGGAAAATAAATTTTGAAAAGGAAAATCTTTTTGGGTTTTTATATTTAAGGAAAATATTTTTGGGTTTTTACTAGTGATGATGAACTCATTAATTATGTAGACACAGATAGTAATGAGGGTTCAATTAGTGAAACACCTCCTGAGTATAAGAAAGACAGAGGTTATCATGCTGTTCCACATCCAGTTGGTAGTCATCAACCCATAAGACCTGATGTTTCACGTTTTTGTGTAGACAGTCTAGAGTTTAGGAAGAAGCTTATTGGTCAATCTAGGTCTGAAACCCCAAAAGAATCTGTTGAAACAAATTTTCAAAGTCAAGCAGTACCTTCTACTCAAAGTACTGCTCCACAAGCAGTACCTTCAGGAAAACCTTTTCAAAACAGTACTGCTAAACCTTTTTGGGATAATTTTGGTCAAAACAGATTTAATCATTCATCTAGAAGGCACAATAGTTTTGGTCATAGACATAGAAGAAGTCATATTGGGAGTATGGGTGAAAAACTGTGTTTTGTGTGTTTTAGTCCTAATCATTTAATCAAGGATTGTGAACATCATTCAGAATACCTTAGGAAATTTTCAAAGAATAGGTCTGCTAACCAGAAACCTAGAGAGAACAAACCAGTTTGGAATAATTCTAATAGGGTCAATCACAGCAATTTCTCATCAGATCATAGGTACCCCCACCAGAGAAGACCTTTTTCTAAACCACCCGTACCTTCACAAGCAGTACCTTCTCAAAGTACTGCTCAGTCAAACCAAGGTACTGTGAATATCACTTGGAATAGGAATCCTAGGAGATCTCATTACTATCAACCTAGAAGGTACTACAATTCACATAGGGGATCAAGATCACAGGAACCAAGTGTTAAAACTGAATGGGTTAAGAGAGAAAGTACTGCTAAAGGACAAACTGTACTTTCAACAAAAAGTGAATCAGATGTTTTCATAATACAAGAAAAAGAGAATGATTTTGCAAAAGAGAGTTCTGTTGAAAATCCAGAAAGTTTTGAAAATCCACATGCTAAAAATCAAAAGATAATCCTGGATCATGTTTTGAAAAACAGTGGAAATTACACACTCAAAGAATTTGAGTTTGTAACTCCACAAGGGGAACACAAGTCAGTAATGGCTTGGGTTCCTAAAAGAGACTAACTCTCTAAATCTTTGTGCAGGGCAACCCAGAAGAGGAGCTTAAAGATCATTTGATTGTAGATAGTGGTTGCTCTGGAAGTATGACAGGAGACAAGGATATTCTGTCAGATTTTAGATCTTTTAGTGGAGGAAGAGTTGCATTTGGGAATGATCCCAATGGAGGAAGAATTACTGGGAAAGGAACTATCAAAGCAGGGCGTATAGATTTTGAGAATGTTAGATATGTGAAGGAGCTGAAGTTCAATTTATTGTCAGTTTCTCAAATCTGTGACAAAAAGCATCCTATGTTATTCACTGACACAAAATGTCTCATCCTTTCTTCTGAATTCGAGCCTGTTGATGATAACTTGGTAGTACTCAGAGTACCAAGAACCAATGATGTGTATAGTCTGGACATGAAGAGTCTTAACTCTTATGGAAGAGCCACCTATTTAGTGGCAAAAGCAACAACTGAAGAAGCACATCAGTGGCATAGAAGATTGGGCCATGTAAATTTCAAGAATATCAACAAACTGGTCAAAGGCAATTTAGTTAGAGGTTTACCTTCAAAGAATTACAAGAATGAACACTCCTGTTTGGCGTGTAAGAAGGGTAAACAACACAAAGCTTCATGCAAGAAGCTTGAGGAGAGGACAATTAGAGAACCTTTGGAGCTGTTACATATGGATTTGTTTGGTCCTGTTTCTGTGGCAAGTTTAAACAAGAAAAAGTACTGCTTAGTTGTTACAGATGATTGCAGTAGATTCAGTTGGGTATTTTTCTTGGGATTTAAAGATGATACTTTTGATGCTATTCAGACATTAATAATAGCACTGGAAAACCAACTGAGACTCAAGGTCAGAGGTATTAGATGTAACAATGGAACTGAATTCAAGAACAAGCTTATGGATGAATTTTGTGCTAACAAAGGAATCAAGAGGGAGTTCAGTATTGCAAGAACACCACAGCAGAATGGTGTTGCAGAGAGGAAGAATAGGACTTTGATTGAAGCAGCCAGAACTATGCTTGCAGATTCAAAACTACCTATTCAATTCTGGGCTGAAGCTGTAAGTACTGCTTGCTATGTACTCAACAGAGTATCAGTCACAAAACCACAGATGAAGACACCTTATGAGTTGTTGATGGGTAACAAACCCAACATTCGTTTTATGAAGCCTTTTGGATGCCCTCTTACTATTTTAAACACAATTGATAATTTGGGAAACTTTGATGGCAAGTCAGAAGAAGGATATTTATTGGGTTATTGTACCAACAGTAAGGGATTTAGAGTGTACAACAGAGTCACTAAGAAGATTCAAGATTGTCTTCATGTTGAGTTTTTAGAAGATCAAGACAATCAGAAGGGTAAAGGTCCTGATTGGATGTTTGATCTTGAGGTTTTAACTCCTTCTATGAACTATGTACCTGTTAGAGAAGAAAATCAACCTGTACATGATGTAGAAGACTCACAGTATGTTGTTCATGGAGTTCATATTAGACCTGATGCTGTTCCTGATGCTACAAAGCAAAGTACTGAAGTTCCAAAGCAAAGTACTGATGCCCCAGCGCAAAGTACTGATATACCAAAAACTTCACTATCTGCTGAAGATCAAGATATTCAAGAGACACTTAATCAGATGCTTTTACAAGATGTAATGGCATATTCTTATTCTGATGAACAAAGAAGAGCTTATGAAGCAGCAAAGAAAAAGACTAATACTGAAGAATACTCTTACAGTACTTTGGACAGTACTTTCGACCAAAGTACTGCTGCACCAGTTGACAGTACTTTAAATGATTTGGATGATCCTACCATGCCTGGATTAGAGGAAACTGATGATGAGTTTGCAGATGAAGGTATTTTCTCAGATTCCAATGAAGATGCTGATTTAACTAACTTGGATGATGCGTATGGAGTTCCACAGTCTCCAATCTTAAGAATTCATAAGAATCATCCTACTGATCAAATCATTGGTCCTTCTACTTCTGGAGTGATGACAAGACACAAAGCTAAGAGTTTTACTAAATCTCATAATGCTTTACTTAGCTTTGTCTACAAACAGAACAGGCTGAATCATAAGGACCATCAAACATGTCTGTTTACTTTCTTTATTTCTCAAGAGGAACCCAAGAATATTGCTCAAGCATTGACAAAAGAAAGTTGGGTTGAAGCTATGCAAGAAGAACTGCTACAATTCAAACTTCAAGAAGTTTGGGTATTATGTGATCTTCCAGATGGGAAGAAAGTTATTGGAACCAGATGGGTTTTCAGAGTCAAGAGAGATAAAAGAGGTAATGTCATCAAGAACAAGGCTAGGTTAGTAGCTCAGGGCTACAGACAAGAAGAAGGAGTAGATTATGATGAAGTATTTTCTCCTGTAGCAAGAATTGAAGCTATTAGAATATTTCTTGCTTTTGCTTCATATATGGGATTTCAGGTTTACCAGATGGATGTCAAGAGTGCCTTTTTATATGGTACTATTACAGAGGAAGTGTATGTCAAACAACCTCATGGTTTTGAAGATCCTAAACATCCTAACAAAGTCTACAAGGTAGTTAAGGCTCTTTATGGCCTTCATCAGGCACCTAGAGCTTGGTATGAGAGGCTCTCCACTTTCTTATTACAACATGGTTACAGAAGGGGAGCTATAGACAAGACTTTGTTTATCAAGAGAGACAAGAAGGATATCATGTTAGTTCAAGTATATGTTGATGATATCATCTTTGGTGTTGGGAATTCTGTGAAGTATGAATTATGCTGATATTACTGCTGAAGGATTCTGCTGAAGTAGTGTGGAATCTGCTGAAGATCTAATTCTGCTGAAGTAATGAAGCCGTGTAGATGGTTTCTGCGGAGATAGTTATTCCGCGTATTCTATAGTATTTCTACTGATATAGTTAATCAGTATTAGTTTGTTAGGATATGCATGAGCTATTTT
This sequence comes from Chrysanthemum seticuspe, assembly GCA_019973895.1. NCBI lineage: Eukaryota > Viridiplantae > Streptophyta > Magnoliopsida > Asterales > Asteraceae > Chrysanthemum > Chrysanthemum seticuspe. The sequence continues at coordinate 88,002,493 of BPTQ01000007.1, read as the reverse complement.
AGGTAGTGATATGCATTTATTTTATATTATTGTTTTATTTAGGGTTCCTTGTGTATAAAAGGAACTGATAACTTTTGTATTAAAGATAGACTTGAACAAAAAGAAAAACCTCTGGAGAAAAATATTCCAGAGAAACATCATAAAAGGATCCATAGAGGATCATTGTTTTAATAGTGAAAAACCTTGTTGGTAACTTTGATTGTGTTAATTATTATCCGCTGTGCATCTATTCAATCATTGTTATTATACCCTAGTTGAGTCCGGATCTTGGTTTCAACAAATGTTTGTTTTTGTTTTATGTCGAATCCAGGGTATCAATTCCCGAGACGACTTTTGTTGGTGTCGAATCCAGGGTATCAATTCCCAAGACGACTTCTGTTAGTGTCGAATCCAGGGTATCAATTCCCGAGACGACTTTTGTTGGTGTCGAATCTAGGGTTCTTATTCCCGAGACGACTTTTGTTTGGTGTCGAATCTAGGGTTCTTATTCCCGAGACGACTGTTTGGGATACTTTGGATTATCCCGTTTTATTTTGGTTATTGTTTTATTTTGCTTTCTTAGTTTCTTACTCCAGTTCAAGCTTTCGCGATTTCGCCGCTCGAACTGCGGGGGAGTGTTAGTAGATAATAGGCTCAAGCCCGGTTTGTGGGTTTAGGGCATCTAGGGTTTTGCCATTATAAATAATGGTGAATAATAAAGTTATACCTACGGGTTTCATTATTCAACAAGTGGTATCAGAGCGGGTGGCTCTCGATCTAGGGTTTATAAGGTTTTTGAGTAATTAGAGTTTACACCCTAATCGGTGCAAGGCAGCACACGCTATAAGATCTGAAGTACTGGTAATTTTTCTTCTCATTCCGGGATAATATTAATATTCAATATGTTAGTCCTTTATTGAATAGTCGAATATTAATATTAATATTAATATTGGTCATTCATTGCTGTTTTTCATCGTAAGATTGGTCAAAGTAGGAATTCACATGGGTTTTAAAAATTAATTGATGTGGGGCACTTATTCATTGGACCTGCTCGTACAATGTTTTGCTGATATTGACGAATTGGTGTTCACGTGGGTCCCCATCAATTGTGATATTTTACTGATCAAGTGGGTATAGTTAATTTGTTTTGATATTCTGGTCATGGAAGTCAAGTCTGGTCATTCACGTGGGTTACTAGTACAACTGTGGCATTCGTTGTGGGTCACGAACTGATTTGTTGATTCTACTGAAGTTAACGTGGGATTTGGTACCTGATTGGTCGAAGGTTGTTATGGTGTTCTCTTTATTTTGATTGGTCCCTATTACTGCTGAAGTCAAAATATTCTAAAGGTTAAGTAATTTATTTTGATTCAGTGGAGTGAGGTGCATGTATGTTACAGTGGAATTCATTTTGACTGGTCAACTTTTATTGTTTTGTTTCTACTGAAGCTTCACGTAAACATCATTAATTCCTCACATAGGGTCTATGATTTAGTGTGGCAAGGTGCACGCTTGTTACTGTGGTCATGCTAGTGTGATTGGTTGGATTAGTGCGTGTCACGTGGGATTGCTCATTGTATTATATTGAGTTTGGTACAGTTCTCATTCACTCGATTTCTGCTGAAGTCTTCGAGTGCCTCAACTGCTCATATAATTTGATATTACTGCATTAAACCTTTCAACCAAATTTCTCTCCACACCTTTAAAATGACAGACTTTGATAGTAATAGTGATGATGTGTTTCCTTATTTGATGGATGATGAGTACGAGGTCTGGGCTAAGAAGATGGAACACTGGATCAAAAATAATGATATGAATATCTGGAAGGTGATCCAAAATGGCAACAGTTTGAAAAGGACTGGATGTCATCAAGATGGAAACCTCTTTTATCTTCCTCCAACGACTGCAGATGAACACATTGTTGTACAAAGAGAGTCAAAGGCCAGAAATACCTTGCTTAAATCTATTCCTGCTGATCATGTAGCAGATTTTCGTTATATGGATGATGCAAGTCGTATATGGGATGCACTCAAAGAGAGGTATGGTGGAAAGGCTGAATTCAAGAAGATGAGCAAGGAAGCTGATGTTGCAGGTTATGCTGAAGAACTTGCCAGTCCACACTTTGCATTCATGGGCATCTCTCAGGTACATATTTGTGATTATAGTTGTAAAGAGAGATATAATGAACTAAAAGAAGCCTATGATGAACTGAAACCTAAATATAATGAATGTTATGTTGAAGTTGAGGCTTATAAACAGGCCTTAAAAACATTAGAAAGACAAAAGGTTTGGTTTCAGAAGAATCAAATAGCTTATGATGAAAAGATAGGTGTATTAGAAAGGGATCTCGAATGTGCTAAAAATGAGTTAAAGTGGTCTGAGAAGTTAAGAGAAGATGTAGTGTCAGAAAATTTAGAGCTTAAAGAGAAACTTAATGAGGAAATTGCTAGGCATAAAGAATGGATATTAAATGGAAACAAGTTAGCTAGTCACATCTATGCTAGTCAAACTCCTAATACTACTATCGGTTTAGGCTTAAAAAAATATGTAGGTCCTGAAGCTAAATATGATGGGCGTAAAACTACTCAAGCGGGTTTAGCTCATTATGTCAAAGAAGGTGCATTACATGCTGTCCCTGGACCTATTAGAGGTGAACACATGCCCATTGACCTTTCCCTCACAGTTGACTTTGATGGATCACACCATTTATATGGCAAAAAGTCAAGTGACTTGCCAGACCTTAGTAGCAAAACTAATGACTCTGTCTCTTGTTCTGAAAGTGACAAGTTATCAGACCTAAAGTCCACTGACTATGCCTCATGTGATTCAAGTGAAAAGTCTGACTTATCTGAGCACACACCCAAGACCACACCCAAGTCCAAAGTAGCTGATGCTGAGCCTAATATTGCTGAGTCCAAAACAAAGCCAGTTACTTATTCTGTTGAACACAATTTTGCTTCTAATGTTGTTTCTGATAAGTTTAAATGTAATAAACAAAGTTGTGTTAAGAATAAGTCTTTTAAGAAGAAATCTTGTTTTGTGTGTGGTAGTAAACTCCATCTTATTAAAGACTGTGATTATCATGAGAAAAAGATGGGTGTTTCCTCTGGCCATAAGACTTTTAGACCCACATGGACTAATGTTGCTAGTATTCCTCCATTTGTTCCCAAAGCTGCACATGTGAGAGCAGGTGAACCAGTTTCTACTAGTAAACCAAAGGTGTCCGCATCTGTTTCTGCTGACAGGCTTAATAGGCCTTTTCCAGTTCCCTCTGGTGGAGGATATTCTTCAGCAGTTGCTACTGGTTGGTGGAACAGTCATGCTAGACCTATGACCTATATACCTACAAGTTCTTACTTTCAGTCATATATACCTTATGTATCTCATATGAATATGGCACATGGTGGAGTACGAGTGGGAAATATTGTTAAGCCCTCAAAAGGTTATTCTTGGAAAACTCAAAGAAAAGGTTCATTATGGGTACCCAAGAACAATAGTCCTTGTCAGGTGCATTGATTGAGGGGAGGCATAAGCCTAAGGGGAGGCTTATTGTTGTATATTTGTCTTCTAACCATTTTTGCAGATGTTGGATCCTCATACGCCTAAGGGGAGGCTTAGTGTTTCTGCTGACACTACAACTGTCTTTGGTTTCTACTGATGCTTGATGGTTTATTTTCCATGTTTTGGTTATTTATTTATTTTTTCTTTATTTTATATTTCGGTAAAAAAAAAAAAAAAAAAAAAAAAAAAAAAAAAAAAAAAAAAAAAATCCGTATTATTTCTTTTTCTTAGTTAAAAAAAAAAAAAAAAAAAAAAAAAAAAAAAAAAAAAATCGTGTTATTTCTTTTAGTGATAAAAAAAAAAAAAAAAAAAAAAAAAAAAAAAAAAAAAAAAAACCTTCTAACCTGTCTGTGTTCAGTTTCTACTCTTTTTTGCTTGCAGGTTTTGGTGTTGGTTCATAACCACACAACTCATGGTTTTCATCTCACCATGTCTTTCTGACACAAGAGTTGACTAGCCCACAGGATTATGGCTTGTGGTAAAGGCTGCGGAAATCCATAAATGGTAATCAGCTCACCATGATGATGACGACATTCCATCAAAGAGTTGGCTAGTCCAAAAGCAAACGGTTTTTGGTAAAGACATTTCAATTCCGTTGATAGCTGTAATGGTTTGCTCAAAATCATAGGGTTTGCAACCACCCATGCTTAATTGCTGAGGGTTGTATGGTCATCAATTCACCATGGTTTATTCCTTTTTGGAATCCAAGAATTGACTAGTCCTGAGCAAACGGCTACAGGTAAAGACATATCAAATCCGTTTATAGTTGCTGATTTGCTAATAAATCAGATGGTTATCAGTGTACCATGGTTTTCGAACTTAAACATTTGGCTACTCCAGTAGTGATGGCTATTGGTAAAGAGACATCAAATCCATTATTTTCAATGATTCACCTCTCACAGGAGTTAACACTCCTGGATGTGATGAGAATAGTATGAAACTAATCTGTTTTGATGTATCTTTTGTCATTTGTTACTGCGAAGATCTGGAGTTTCAAAGTTTGTCATCATAGAGATGTACTTGTTTTGATTCTTTGCTGCTGATGTTCGAGTACAATCCTCAAGTTCTGAAGCGTTAAAGTACTATCAGGAAACTGGAACTTAACCATGTCAAATTCCAGTTTAGGGGAGGATTGTTGGGAATTCTGTGAAGTATGAATTATGCTGATATTACTGCTGAAGGATTCTGCTGAAGTAGTGTGGAATCTGCTGAAGATCTAATTCTGCTGAAGTAATGAAGCCGTGTAGATGGTTTCTGCGGAGATAGTTATTCCGCGTATTCTATAGTATTTCTACTGATATAGTTAATCAGTATTAGTTTGTTAGGATATGCATGAGCTATTTTAGGTAGTGATATGCATTTATTTTATATTATTGTTTTATTTAGGGTTCCTTGTGTATAAAAGGAACTGATAGCTTTTGTATTAAAGATAGACTTGAACAAAAAGAAAAACCTCTGGAGAAAAATATTCCAGAGAAACATCATAAAAGGATCCATAGAGGATCATTGTTTTAATAGTGAAAAACCTTGTTGGTAACTTTGATTGTGTTAATTATTATCCGCTGTGCATCTATTCAATCATTGTTATTATACCCTAGTTGAGTCCGGATCTTGGTTTCAACATTTGGCGCTACCAAACAGTCTATGGTTAAGGAGTTTGAGCAGCTGATGCAGAAAGAATTTCAAATGAGTTCAATGGGTGAGTTAAATTTCTTTTTGGGACTTCAAGTTAAGCAGTCAAAGGAAGGGATTTTCATAAGTCAAGACAAGTATGTATCTGACATACTTAAGAAATTCAATTTTGATGACATGAAGTCTGTCACTACACCTATTAAATCAATTAACTCATTGGGCAAGGATGAAGATGGACACCCAGTTGAAGTCAAGTTATATAGATCAATGATTGGCTGTCTTATGTATCTTACTGCATCTAGGCCTGATATCATGTTTGCAGTTTGTTTATGTGCAAGATATCAAGTCTCACCAAAGATTTCTCATATGAATGCAGTGAAGAGAATTTTCTGTTATTTGAAACAACAACCTAAGTTAGGGTTGTGTTGATTGGTGCTGAAAACAGTCAAGCTATATCACACAAGCTAGCCACTTGTGAATGGCTAACCGTAATAAACTTAAAACTGCTCAGAAACCAATACAATGAAGATCAGGAGAATATAATGAATTCCCGGGTCGTTAAGTCCCACGGAGACTCAATGGTGTATCAAAACTAATTCAGATGATAGAATGATCACTAAGGATAGTGATCAGTAAGGATTTTTATTGGAAATTACACTACTGATTGATTGGAATGTATTTGGACACAGAATTGATAAGCACAACAATCAGATAAAACAAACGTAAAACGTACGTTTAAAAACTACGTAAACGTACAAAATTAAAAATGAGATCTAAGAAATAAAAGACCTAAAAATATGAAAATGACATTTTTGAAATCCTAAAAATAAAAGAAAATTATTAGAAAAAGAAAATTATTTTTACAACTATTTATTTAATTATTATTAATTAAAAACTATTTTAAACTATTTATTAATACTCTAAAATAAAAGAAAATATGAAATAAGGCTAGAAAAATAAAATTAAGACTTAGAAAAATCTAAAATATTATAAAACTTATTTTAAAACTAAAAATATATTTTTTACACTTTTTATATATTTATTACTAATTAATTATTATTTAAAATACACTTAAATACGAGAAAATATAAAATAAACCTGGAAAAATAAAATTATAACTTAGAAAAATCTAAAATATGATAAAACTAATTTTAAAACTGAAAAGATATTTTTTATGCTTTTTAATTATTTATTACTAATTATTTAATACTTTTAACTATTAAAAATTATAATAAATACTAAACAGATAGAGAAAAATATGAAAATTTTTCTAAAAATAACTTAAGGTGACAGAAAACTAAGAAAAATATAAAAACTAGATTTGCTTAATAATAAGCTAAAAAGAAAAATCAAAAAGCTTAATTCTATTAAATAAATGCTATCACTATATTTAAAATGATGTTTTTCTGGATTTTCTTTTTGAAAACTACTTAACTACTTAAAATATGAAACTTTAATGAACACAAAAATTTTACAAATAAAAAATAAGCAGTTTGAGTGAGCTTATGAGCTAACAGTGGACTTATGAGCTTATTTTTTGAATTAAGCTCAAACAAGCTTGTAAGCTGAAAACAAAAGTGAAATAAGATGCAAATAAGCTAGTGTTACTCAAATTAAGCTAGAATACACAGAGAGCCATACTAATAAGCTGAAATAAGCAGATAAGCACTTGTATAAAACTAAGGAATGGACATAACAACAAGCCACTTGCAGCCCTAGCAAACAAGCTACAATATGGAATTTTAAGCTTGGGACCTCAAGATGGCTAGGTCAGCTTTCCAAAGAACCAATAATCAGAGGATTTGACCAACAAATAAGCTCTGTGTGAGCTTATGATTGAGCTTGTAAAACTGGTGCACAGGGCACTTTTTCAGAACAGGTACTCAAAATAAGCTAGATAAAAAGCACTAAATAAGCTGATTAAAAGTGAATGAGTATTTTTCTAATTAAGTTAAGCAACTAAACTTTAATATCCCAAAAGCTATTAAGCTAAAACTCAATATTAAACACACAGTGAAATTCTAAAGTTTATTCAAAAACGACCAAATGGAAATTTGACTTTTTATAAAAACCAAAAGAGTTGACTAAAATGAAATTGTGATCAATACTACTTACTGAATATGTTGTAATAAGCTATATTAAGACTGATTTGAGTAATTTTAACAACTTATGAACACAAAATCATGACCATGAATCATTAAAATCCAACAGTTAGTGCACAAGATAGGATCAAAAGGTATTTTGACTTTGGATGAAACAAGGACTGGTTTTTATGACTTGCTTGAGTTATTAGAACCAAGTGTGATATAAAACAATAACAAGAAGCCACTCAAACAACCTCTAACACAGTTTAACTCACAAATCCAAACAAGACTTGATATAACTGTTTTGATGATTTTCAAAGCTAAACACAAATTAAAACCATGAAACTGATTATAGACCCTATAATATCATTACATGAGACTGAATAAGCATTAAATAAGAACAATAACAACACAAAACAGTGAAGTACCCAAGTTGAGCAAAAGGCTTACAAAATGAGTCCAAGCACAAACTGAGAACCAAAGATCAAGATCACTCCTATAGGCTTACCACTAAGCCACTAACCCAAGGCCATCCACAATCTACCCTGCTCCAGCTGTGAACACCATTTCCATGGGATTTTTGAATTTTTATCTATTTTTTTTTGTATTTTTGGTGATTTTTGAGTTTGACTTCTAAACTGAATTTTAAGGTATCTAATAGCTTTTATAAGCTATATAGGAGCTTATGTGGGCTTACTCAGTCCAAGATAACAACTACTTAACAACATTCAATCATTCATGAAAATTTGAACAAGTAAAATTTGCATAAACTTGAAATAGAACTTGATACTGAAATTAAGGATTGGAAAAGATTCAAATACACTTTAATAACTTAAACAAAGTACTGGAAAGACTTAAAATACACTGGAAATTTGAAATTGATTAAAACGACTAATTTTAACTAAGTTACACTAGATAGCTTGATACATTGCTTCTCTACTCCTCTTTATAGACTTTAGTGACTTCTTGCTGACCTCTGAATGAATCCCACCTCATCTGAGCCATTGGATTGGCTAAAATCATCAGAACCATACAAGTGTAATTTTGGCGCCAATTTTCTCTTGAGCAGGTTTGAGTCAATTAAAGCTTTTGGGTGTTAGTGGAGGTGGAGGGGACAAGGTATACAAGTTGGAAGACAGGTGGAAGGGAGATATGTTGAAAAGGAGAGAAACCACTCTGGTTTCTGGTTTAGGCGCGAAGGAGAGGTAAGGGATGAACAGTCCTAGTGTTTGACTTTTGCTGACCGCGCTTTAATATCACACATAGGGGTCAAAATGGGTTTTGGACTGGGTTCAAGGGTCAAGGGGCTCAAGGCTCAAGGGTCATGTGGTGGATTGGGCTAAGGATTGGATTGGGCTTGTATTTTGATATTAGGGGTGTCCGTTTGGTTTAGCAAGTATACAAGGACCAAATTTGTAAATCGGCCAAACATGAGGGACCAAACTTGACTTTTTCCAATGTTATCAATAGGACCAATCTTGACAAACTTTGATAGTACAAGGACCACTTTTGCATAAAATTCCATTTTTATAAGTCCAAGGACTAATTTTGACATTTTTCAAAGTTTAGGGAAAATACGTTTTCACCAGGAACATGATAGTTTCAAACAGTTCTAACCAGGATAACTATTGTAACCTTTTTCAGTTCA